>QNTS01006517.1:28598-40428 GCA_003317085.1 Hucho hucho | reverse complement strand
AGAGGGAGAGAAGGAGAAGGGGGTAAGGTATACCTCTAACCACTCCAGGATCTGTTCAGAGAGGAGGAGAAGAGGGAGAGAAGGAGAAGGGGGTAAGGTATACCTCTAACCACTCCAGGATCTGTTCAGAGAGGAGGAGAAGAGGGAGAGAAGGAGAAGGGGGTAAGGTATACCTCTAACCACTCCAGGATCTGTTCAGAGAGGAGGAGTAGAGGGAGAGAAGGGGACAGCTTAGAGGTGAGGAAGAGAAGGGGACAGCTTAGAGGTGAGGAAGAGAAGGGGACAGCTTAGTTTACCCTCTGTCAACACTGCCCCTACTTCGCTCTTTAAGGTTCATGAAATGAGGAGCAGTTGTAAAAAATGAATGTTTCTGCTCTCAGTCTTCGTCAGGGCTTTTGGCCCTCCAGACTACAGCTAGCACAGCAGTTGGATGTGCACCAGTTGTACTTTTTAATTTCCCCCCTGAAACTAAAACAGTAAGCCTGATCACACCGTGACCCACCTCCAAAAGTACAGTACACAAAAGGGCTGAATGGCAACAGGCACGACAGGAATTATGCTGATGTCGCGTGATGTATTTTAAGTACTGTGCAACCCGGCTTTGTTCACTTTTGTTTAGTTAAAGAAAGAGAGAGGGGACCTCCTGTGCACATGTCGCTGTCTGTCATGTGCTTTAGTGACGGCCGGGAGCGAGGGGAATCCACACAGAAAATTATTTGGGAAATACCCAAAAAGGAGTTATCTCCATCAACGATGTGTGTCTTTGTGCCCCGGACAACAACCAAAAACAACTGTTTTCTTTTGGAAATAAATACATCTGGAGCTATGCAGAGTTTCAAATGAAGCTTTGTCACACTGAAGCAGAGGGTAGGGATGGTTGAAGGACAGGTTGTCATGGCTAACAACAGAGAGAGAACACACATAATGACAGCTAATGAGTCATTTAAATAGTGCTGGGATGAAGCTTTAGTGCTGCTGTTGCCAACAGAAACTGAAACTATGAGTGGGACGTGATCTGGGAGAGATCTGTTGTGGTAGGGGACTAAATACATTATTGGGATGCATTTTAGAAATGTTTTAAAAATAAAATATGTTATTCAAATTATTAGGATCACTTGTAATCAGTAAACTCCAATTAACTTTTTGTAATTTTAGTGCACAGTTATATATTTTTTGGGTGATTAAAGTGTTCAAATTTGTTCAAAGTGTTCAAACTATATTTAGCGAAAAACAACAGCGCGATATCAAAACAAGTTGACATTGAAGTTATAGATGTGTGCTTTTATCAATTTACCTGATTTTGCTTACCATTACACACAAAGAAATGAGGGGTCCTCAAGGGTTCTTTGGGAATGGTGATGGTAGAACCATACTGACCTAAAGAACTCTTTGAGCCCTTCAATGCCAGTCACATCTTTCCCTTACCTTTATTCTTTGTACATCCAGTCTGACTGATTACTTCCTTGATGGCTTGTGGCCATGTAGAGCCATTACCTTAAACCTTGGGTGTATTCACTAGGAAGAAAACCGAACCAAACAGAACCAAACGGAAGCATATGGAACCAAACGGGGTGGGATTTACCTCACCTTGTCCAATAGAAACTCTTGTATTCATTACACAATGGTTTACGTTTGGAGTAAACGGTTTCTGTTGTAAAACGTTTTAGGCCTAATAATTACACCCCTTGGTGACATTGTTACTCTGCCTCAGGGCATGGCGAGGCAGTCCCTGTCTTTTAGCCACACTCCTTTAGGCAGTTTCTCTCTCTGTTGTTGTCATTCTATCACACAGGAGACAATTAAATGTCACAAACTCTACTACTGACAAACGGTTCAGTGTTTTTCCTACTATCAGGTGAACGTTCACGGGACAGAGAGGACAAGAGGAGAGAGGTAAAACCTTTACCACTCTAATGTAAATACAAGCTTTTCTTTCATTTGTCACGACCGACACTGTGCTGCATTTTTTTTATCTGTTGAATCAGGTCACTTGTGTCCATTGTCAATCAGAGAGCTACCACCAATCAGTAGTTGTAAGCTTCTGTCCCAACTGTCCTTTGACCATTGTGGTGCTGGAGCTGTTTGATTTCAAACACTTCCATGGTTCCTTGTGATCTGGTGTTTTTCTTTCTGTTTTCCGTGAGTTTACAACTCCAGCACCTGTGGAAAGTACCTGCATGCGCGTATGTTCTTCAGCTTTTGTCCTTGTGATCTGTGCCTTTGTAAAAAGTTTGGTTATGCAGAAATACATGTATGTATATAATGTTAATGTATTCTGATTGGTTGGTTACAATTAAGATGCTTATAAGGTGTATTGTCATTGACTACACTTGTAGATAGGGGGAGATAAAGAATGTGAATTCTTCCCATTCTGATATTGACATGTAGGCGGAAGGCCACGTTGTGAAACATTGAATTGTATTTACATTTACAATGTGTACAACTTCACTATGTACATTTCCTATATATACAGTACCAGTTAAACGTTTGGACACATCTACTCATTCAAGGGTTTTTCTTTATTTTTACTATTTTCTACATTGTAGAATAATAGTGAAGACATAAAAACTATGAAATAACACATATGGAATCATGTAGTAACCAGAAAAAGTGTTAAACAATTCAAAATATTTGTTTTATATTTGAGATTGTTAAAAGTAGCCACCCTTTGCCTTGATGACATCTTTGTACACCTTTTGGCATTCTCTCAACCAACTGGTAGTCACCAACACTTTTTTGGTTACTACATGATTCCATATGTGTTATTTCATAGTTTTGATCTCTTCACTGTTATTCTACAATGTAGAAAATAGTAAAAATAAAAGAAAATCCTTGAATTAGTAGTTGTGTCCAAACTTTTGACTGGTACTGTACATACGTATGCAGTCAGAAATGATTGACACCCTTGATAAAGATGAATAATAAATCATTCAAATACATACAGTGCATCCGGAAAATATTCATTTTTTCACCTTTTGTTGCGTTACAGCCTTATTCTAAAATGGATGAAAGTTATTTTTTATTTGTTTGTAAGTAATAATCAATCTACACACATTACCCAATAATAAAAAAAACAGAAATAACTTATTTACATAAGTTTTAAGATGCCTTTGAGACTCAAAATTGAGCTTAGGGGCATCCTGTTTTTATTGATCATTCTTGAGATTTCTACAACTTCATTAGAGTCCACCTGTGGTAAATTCAGTTGATTGAACACAATTTGGAAAGGCACACGCCTATCTATATAAGGTCCCACAGTTGATAGTGCATGGCAGAGCAAAAACCAAGCCATGAGGTCGAAGGAATTGTCCGTAGAGCCTCCGAGACAGTATTGTGTTGAGGCACAGATCTGGGAAAGGGTACAAAAACATTTCTGCAGCATTGAAGGTCCCCAGAACACAGTGGTCTCCATCATTCTTAAATGGAAGAAGTTTGGAACCACCAAAACTCTTCCTACCGTAGAGCTGGCTGCCCGGCAAAACTGAGCAATCGAGGGACAAGGGCCTTGGTCAGGGAGGTGACCAAGAACCTGATGGTCACTCTGACAAAGCTCCAGAGTTCCTCTGTGGAGATGGGAGAACCTTCCAGAAGGACAACCATCTCTGCAGCACTCCACCAATCATGCCTTTTTGGTAGAGTGCCCAAACGGGAGGGCCAGTACTCAGTAAAAGGCACATGACAGCCTGCTTGGAGTTTTCCAAGTCACCTAAAGGACTCTCAGACCATGAGAAACAATATTCTCTTGTCTGATGAAATCAAGATTGAACTCTTCGGCCTGAATGCCAAGCGTCTCATCTGGAGGAAACCTGCCTATGGTAAAGCACGGTGGTGGCAGCATCATGCTGTGGGGATGTTTTTCAGCGGCAGGGACTGGGAGACTATTCAGGATCGAGGGAAAAATGAATGGAGCAAAGTACAGAGAGATCCTTGATGAAAATCTGCTCCAGAGCCCCAGGACTGGGGCAAAGTTTCACCTTCCAACAGGACAATGACCCTAAGTACACAGCCAATACAAGGAGGAGTGGCTTAGGGACAAGTCTCTGAATGTCCTTGAGTGGCCCAGCCAGAGCCCGGACTTGAACCTGATCTAACATCTCTGGAGAGACCTGAAAATGTGCTGTGCTGTCGACGCTCCCCATCCAACCTGACAGAGCTTGAGAGAATCTGCAGAGAAGAATGGGAGAAACTCCCCAAATGCAGGTGTGCCAAGCTTGTAGTGTCATACCAAAGAAGACTTGAGGCTGTAATCGCTGACAAAGGTGCTGCGTCAAAGTACCGAGTAAAGGGTCTGAATACTTAGGTAAATGTGGTATTTCTCATTTTTATTTGTAATACATTTGCAAAAAAATTCTAAAAACCTGTTTTTGCTTTGTCATTATGGGATAATGTGATGTCATTATGGGGTATTGTGATGTCATTATGGGGTATTGTGATGTCATTATGGGGTATTGTGATGTCATTATAGGGTATTGTGTGTAGATTGATAAAGGCGGGGGGGCGGGGTATTTTAAACCTTTTTTAGAATAAGGCTGTAATGGAACAAAATGTGGAAAAAAGTCAAGAGGTCTGAATACTTTCCGAAGACACTGAATTGAAGAGGGCAGTCCATAAGTGCAGGCGAAGGACGTCTGATGTCCTGTCCTTTATCCATTGTCACAGGTACTTACAAATATTTTATGTTGTCACATTTTTGTCATTGTTATGATTTTTGATTACGGCACAGTCTGATATTGGCATGCAAGCGAATCATGCTACACAATCTACAGCCATCAGCATCATCAAGCTACGCACCTAATGTCATGTTCCTTATCTATTGTCCCAGAATAAACGACTGATCGATCAACTGGGATCGCTGGCTGGCATTCCTTTCTTTAGAAACACAACGCAAGAGAGTTACGAAGTACGATCACAACTGTTACACCTTCATCTCAGGAGTCTGATTGTCCCAAGGCTTCCTGTTCTCCCAAAGGAAATAAACATTTTCTCAAATATCTGTTGATTGAATCCCTTGTCACAAATTTGAACCTGTAATTTTCATGCATTGTTGCTTGCCAAGTACATCCTTGAAAATAATGTCTCCTTAGTGCATGTGACCATAGGATCTGTGGAGAGTCATTCTTGAGAGCATAATTATTTAACCAGTGCACAGGATGACTGCCTGCCACTATCCTTTCACTATTGAGGTAAATTGTCAATAACATATTCTGAAATAAAGTATGCCTGTACTATTAATCAAGTGGGGGAACTAATTCTAACACCACATCCCTGAACTCGGTGCACTTGGCTGGCAGTAAATCATATATACTGAACCTGGCTGAATGTGGCTGTGGTGTATCTGCCCTGTTGTGGAAACAGGAGAATGATTCAGACAATTACAGGAAGGAAGCATTCCGGCCCGGCTTAACCTTTACATAATAAAAACAGCTATTTAGGAATGGATGAAACCTTTATTTTTAGAGGTTGTCTGATCTGGTGTAGTTTCATGTTTCACTACAGCTGTCCTCTCTATCTTTCCAGCAACTGTGCTTGTTGAAATACTCCCACTGGGTATATTAGGATTACTCCGAATATCACACGTGGGCATTTCCTTACGGCCGGATATGGACTAATTTAAAATCCTTCGATATAAAACATCCTATTTTCTCTTAATGCTCAATAATCGGACAAATATGAAATGTACAAATACGTTTTGGATTCCCTCCGGATATCATACAGTCGTGGCCAAAGGTTTTGAGAATGACACAAATATTAATTTCCACAAAGTTTGCTGCTTCGGTGTCTTTAGATATTTTTGTCAGGTGTTACCATGGAATACTGAAGTATAATTACAAGCATTTCATAAGTGTCAAAGGCTTTTATTGACAATTACATGAAGTTGATGCAAAGAGTCAATATTTGCAGTGTTGACCATTCTTTTTCAAGACCTCTGCAATCCGCACTGGCATGCTGTCAATTAACTTCTGGGCCACATCCTGACTGATGGCAGCCCATTATTGCATAATCAATGCTTGGAGTTTGTCAGAATTTGTGGGTTTCTGTTTGTCCACCCGCCTCTTGAGGATTGACCACTGTCAATGGGATTAAGGTCTGGGGAGTTTCCTGGCCACTTAGTTATCACTTTTGCTTTATGGCAAGGTGCTCCATCATGCTGGAAAAGGCATTGTTCGTCACCAAACTGTTCCTGGATGGTTGGGAGAAGTTGCTCTCGGAGGATGTGTTGGTACCATTCTTTATTCATGGCTGTGTTCTTAGGCAAAATTGTGAGTGAGCCCACTCCCTTGGCTGAGAAGCAACCCCACACATGAATGGTCTCAGGATGCTTTACTGTTGGCATGACACAGGACTGATGGTAGCGCTCACCTTGTCTTCTCCGGACAAGCTTTTTTTCCAGATGTCCCAAACAATCAGAAAGGGGATTCATCAGAGAAAATGACTTTACCCCAGTCCTCAGCAGTCCAATCCCTGTACCTTTTGCAGAATATCAGTCTGTCCTTGATGTTTTTCCTGGAGAGAAGTGGCTTCTTTGCTGCCCTTCTTGACACCAGGCCATCCTCCAAAAGTCTTNCCGATAAATGGTTGATTTAGGTGCAATCTTACTGGCAGCAATATCCTTGACTGTGAAGCCCTTTTTGTGCAAAACAATGATGACAGAACGTGTTTCCTTGCAGGTAACCACGGTTGACATAGGAAGAACAATGATTCCAAGCACCACCCTCCTTTTGAAGCTTCCAGTCTGTTATTCAAAGTCAATCAGTATGACAGAGTGATCTCCAGCCTTGTCCTCGTCAACACTCACACCTGTGTTAACGAGAGAATCACTGACATTATGTCAGCTGGTCCTTTTGTGGCAGGGCTGAAATGCAGTGGAAATGTTTTTTGGGGATTCAGTTCATTTGCATGGCAAAGAGGGACTTTGCAATTAATTGCAATTCATCTGATCACTCTTCATGACATTCTGGAGTATATGCAAATTGCCATCATACAAACTGAGGCAGCAGACTTTGTGAAAATTAATATTTGTGTCATTCTCAAAACGTTCGGCCACGACTGTACATGGTATGGTCATATATTCACTCAATAGATATCCTGAGATGTGGACATCTTATTTTGATGACAAATACAGCCAGTAGGCCTACACAGTATGTTTTCTCAACACATACAGTGCATACTGTATGCTCTTGACTTATGTCCATATCAGGATCTTGATATGCATTTTTGTATTCTAAATAAGGACAAATTTATGATGCTTATTTGAGTTTTGGGGACATGCTCAATTATTTGACAAATATTAAATCCATATAATTGTTTCAGACATTAGCTATAATTGTTGTATTCACTCTGAGTAAAGTCACTGCAAACCGCAAGCTATATGCACTGTAACTGGTAGCCTAGCAACAAGAATATGGTGTTTTTTGATGTGGAGTTCCAACTGTCATTTTTTTTATTTGGGTGCAACAAATTAGTGTTTAAATGGTGTGTGGTCAAACTGAAAGCTGGAGAAACAAAGACGTGAGAAGTCATTCAGAAAATTACTCAAATAAGTTAACGCTAAAGTGAGTAGCTAATTTGAGATGTTTTATTTATCTTAGTAATTAGAATCAAGAACATTAGCTAGCTAATTTGGCCAGCAGCTAACTAGCTAACAAATACCGAAATTGCCTTCCCTTCAGGGATGATTTTGTTTCACCCCCTATCAAGCCTCAAGGTGACAGTTAACATTTCAAAATGTTTAGGCATATCTTGTATTACTGGTTAATATAAGCTAGCTAACTAGCACCTTGGTTATCTCGCTACCTTGTTCCAGTTAGTTTTCTCGTCATGAATATATCCAGGCTGTATCACATCCAGCCGTGATCGGGAGTCCCATAGGGCGGCGCACAATTGGCCCAGCGTCGTCCGGGGTTTGGCCGGGCTAGGCCGTCATTGTAAATAAGAATTTGTTCTTAACTGGCTTGCCTAGTTAAATAAAGTTTAAATAAATGTATAAAAAATGATAATGATGAATGAAGCAGGTAGAGTAGCTACTTTGTGGTATGGTTATGTGAAATGACAATATTTTCAAGCAATATCGACACAATTTTGATTAATGATTTATGCATTGACAGTTTGGAGTGGAACACAAACCAACACTACCACCATGGTGGGTCTGGAATGCGAGGGACCACCACTGACAACCCAATCTGCAAGCATCGCATCCATGGTCCATAACAAACTAAGCAGGTAGGGCTATTAAGGGTGTGCAACTTTCATTTTCTGTTAAATAAAATATATTTTTTACAAAGACTGGCCTACGTTTCCATCGTTACGGAAAACACGTGTTGTGGTTGAAGCTCTGGATTTGCTATGCTGCATTTTTTTTACAGAAATAGCAGAAATGTGCTTTCGAAATAGCAACTTGGATTAAATATAGCAATGTTTGCCTTTTAGTGCCTTGTATAGTCTACTACTGAATATGAAGCAAATGTCTGCTCAGATATGTCACCTTCATGTGACGAAGCACCATGATTTTCAGTGCCTGAACAGGTAAATTAATTTGGGTTCTGGACATTTCTGATTTAGTGTCTTTAGTAAGGATATCTATTGAAATTATGGATTCTTTGAAAATACGTCTTAAAAAAGTGATCAGGTAATGTTAGAACATTCAACAAATATGTATCAGGTGGGTGTCTTGAAGTACACTACAGTTTAAAAGTTTGGGGTCACTTAGAAATGTCCTTGTTTTTGAAAGAAAAGCAAAAAAATGTGTCCATTAAAATAACATCAAACTTATCCGAAATACTGTGTAGACATTGTTAATGTTGTAAATGACTATTGTAGCTGGAAACTGCAGATGTTTTATGGAATATTTATATAGGCGTACAGAGGCCTATTATCAGCAACCATCACTCCTGTGTTCCAATGGCACGTTGTGTTAGCTAATCCAAGTTTATAATTTTAAAAGGCTAATTTATCATTAGAAAACCCTTTTGCAATTATGTTAGCACAGCTGAAAACAGTTGTTCTGATTAAAGAACCAATAAAACTGGCCTTTAGACTAGTTGAGTATCTGGAGCATCAGCATTTGTGAGTTCGATTACAGGCTCAAAATGGCCAGAAACAAAGACCTTTCTTCTGAATTTGTCAGTCTATTCTTGTTCTGAGAAATGAAGGCTATTCCTTGCGCGAAATTGCCAAGAAACTGAAAATCTCGTACAGCTGTGTACTACTCCCTTTACAGAACAGCGCAAACTGGCTCTAACCAGAATAAAAAGAGGAGTGGGAGGTACCCGCAAAACACCAGTCTCAATGTTAACAGTGAAGAGGCGACTCCGGGTTGCGAAGTTGCAAAGAAAAAGCCATATCTCAGACTGGCCAATAAAAATAAAAGATTAAGATGGGCAAAAGAACACAGACACTGGACAGAGGAACTCTGCCTAGAAGGCCAGCATCCCAGAGTCGCCTCTTCACTGTTGACGTTGAGACTGGTGTTTTGCAAGTACTATTTAATGAAGCTGCCAGTTGAGGACTTGTGAGGCGTCTGTGTCTCAAACTAGACACTCTAATGTACATGTCCTCTTAATCAGTTGTGCGCCGGGGCCTCTCTCTCCTCTTTCTTTTCTGGTTAGAGACAGTTTGCGCTGTTCTGTGAAGGGAGTAGTACACAGCGTTGTACGAGATTTTCAGTTTCTTGGCAATTTCTCGCATGGAATGGCCTTCATTTCTCATTAACAATGTCTACATTGTATTTCTGATCAATTTGATGTTATTTAAATGGACAAAAAAATTGCTTTTCTTTCTAAAACAAGGACATTTCTAAGTGATCCCAAACTTTTGAACGGTAGTGTATCTCACCCCAGATATCTCCCGAGAATCATATGGTAGCAGGGAGATTTCTGAGGTCCGGATTGTATGCATGTAGAAACTGTCCCATTACGGAGAATATCCTAGCTCCGTATATATGAAATCAAGGGCATGTGTATCTGGAGCATGTCTACTCTTTATATCTAATACAATGTATATATCCGGAAATATATAGATAAAGGTATCCCCTGATATTGACCCTTTTTGTCCAGTGTCCCAGCAACAGTGCTTGTTGAAATATTCCCAGCTCATCTTGTTGAAATATTCCCATCTCATCTTGTTGAAATATTCCCAGCTCATCTTGTTGAAGTACTCTCAGCTCATCTTGTTGAAATACTCCCAGGTCATCTGACAGAAAACGCGGTCACGCGAGTCTAAAAACAGACAGGGATTCTCTAACAGTTATTGTCCCCTGTCCCTCTCACCTCTCTCACCCCTCTCTCTCTCCCTCCCACACTGCTGTCTCACTCGACACGGGCAACATGACAGCTGGTTGCTGGTGGAACGTGCATGTGGCGGAGGTCAGGGTGTTGTTGACCAGAGAGGACTGTGGGAAATCCCAGAGAGGAGGACGTGATGGTGGCGTAAGGAGGAGATGGGACTTTTTGTCAACCCTTGAGAGAACAATGACACACACACACAGAGTAGTAACATCAAGACCTCCAAGGGCAAATAGTCTACAGGTCAGTAAGTCTCCAATGTTACCGTAAATTCCAAAGAAACTTTGGTTTAACAGTATATTACTGTAAATAAGTGCTTTCTTTACAGTAATATATTTAAAGAAGTGCTTTCTTTACAGTAATATATTGTTAAACAAAACTTTATTTGGAATTTACAGTAACATACTGTACTTTTGTACAGTAAATTACAGGTAACTGGCTGCCAGTAAGTTACCGTAAAAGCAAGTAAAGTTTTTTTTACTGTGCAATGGTGGGAGAGCTGACATAGGCCAGTGTCCGGCCAGCGGTCTGTCTCCGCTTGTAAACAGGTTCTACTCTGTCACCGTCACACACACGCACGCACAAACACACACACACATACAGTCCCACAACAGCTGGTTCCGCCTATTGTTCGCCGTTCATGGAGAGAGCGTCACCAACCTGTGTGACACCTCAAGGAGGTCCCCAGGGCCATTCACCACCTTTTATGTGTGTGTGTCACCTCCCTCACAGTATTCATCTCAACCAATCACAAATGCGTGCAAACCTTCACTACTGTACACAAAGCCTGTTGGATTGTCATAACAAACCTTCACTACTGTTCACGAAGCCTGTTGGATTGTCATAACAAACCTGACAAAAACAGAGATGCTAGCTGGGATACCACAAGTACAAACCTTATCACCGCACGCACGTGTGCAATACATTTGACTATGGGCCATAGTCTTCTGCACACATAATTGCCATTTGCAACACATACTTTGTAAATACTCTTAATTATACTGTAGACAAGCAACTTCATGTCAAGGTCATAAGTTGCAAATTGACATTGAAATGCAATCATGTCAAAAACAAAATGACATGAGTGATACACACTCATACATTCCTTGATTGAAAGCTTTCTGCCCTTAACCCCCAGTCCCCCACATTATGTGGGTGTTTGCAGCTGCCCAGACAATATTTTCAATATTGAGTTATTTTCTTGTTTCAAAAATAGTCCAACACCATCTTAGCCCATGAGTAAACAGCGTGTCCAGGATCACATTACCCTGTGCTGCACACAAACCCAACCTCTTCATTCTCATTACCCTGTGCTGCACACGACCCCAACCTCTTCATTCTCATTACCCTGTGCTGCACACGACCCCAACCTCTTCATTCTCATTACCCTGTGCTGCACACGACCCCAACCTCTTCATTCTCATTACCCTGTGATGCGCACGACCCCAACCTCTTCATTCTCATTACCCTAGTGCTGTCCATTATACATCTCTGAAGGGAACAATCAAATATTTTAATCTCTCGTCGTACAGTTTTCTACAAGGATGCAT
>QNTS01006514.1:39872-58983 GCA_003317085.1 Hucho hucho | reverse complement strand
GAGCTATGTTGAAGAACTGAGCAGTCAGGAGCTATGTTGAAGAACTGAGCAGTCAGGAGCTATGTTGAAGAACTGAGCAGTCAGGAGCTATGTTGAAGAACTGAGCAGTCAGGAGCTATGTTGAAGAACTGAGCAGTCAGGAGCTATGTTGAAGAACTGAGCAGTCAGGAGCTATGTTGAAGAACTGAGCAGTCAGGAGCTATGTTGAAGAACTGAGCAGTCAGGAGCTATGCCATGACAGTATGTAAATCCAGTCATATTCTGAGATACAGTACTGTAATTCTGACAGAGTGACTTGATATCTTTACCATTTCCTTCATCACACGTGTGTGCCATCAGTTGTCCTGCCCGTCTTAACTCAATGTGAAAGATGACGTCCACCTTCCCAGTGGGTAAAACTGGTTGAAGTGATATACTGTAATTTTCAACGACAAAACTGTTTGAAATTACATCATTTCAACCAATTTTGCCCACTGGGTCACGAGGTGAGTTAACTATTACAAATATCCCAGATAAACATGATCATGTCAATTCAGATTCTCTACCTGAAAGTATCCCCCACTCTGTCCTTGAAACAGATAAAGTCTTCAGCATCTTCAGCCATGAGGTCTCCAGTGTTGAAGTACGCGTCTCCCTTCACAAACACGTTCCTCATCAACTTCTTCTCGGTCAGCTGTTTGCTCCCCGCGTAGCCAAAGAAGGGACTGGAGGCGCTAATCTTGGACAAGAGAAGGCCCGTCTCACCTAGGGAGAAGACACACCGGGGAAAGTAAATCGTTTGGTCAGAATTTTCTGAATGTATGCTATCATTCCCACATAAAATTGTTCCTAACCATGTAACCTGACCATGAAAAAGCCCCAATGCGTGTAATGTACAGTGAAAATAAAATACCATTGAGCTGTAATATTAACCAAACATAAGCTTGAGTCGGCAGCGCACTTCAACATTGGCCTATTGCACCGCATGAATGCCTATAGCACAGCATGAACGCCTATAGCAAAGCATGAACGCCTATAGAACAGCATGAAC
Source organism: Hucho hucho (assembly GCA_003317085.1). Taxonomy (NCBI): domain Eukaryota; kingdom Metazoa; phylum Chordata; class Actinopteri; order Salmoniformes; family Salmonidae; genus Hucho; species Hucho hucho. The sequence goes on along the minus strand of QNTS01006514.1, from coordinate 57,953 downwards.
GCCTATAGCACAGCATGAATGCCTATAGCACAGCATGAACGCCTATAGCACAGCATGAATGCCTATAGCACAGCATGAACACCTATAGCACAGCATGAACGCCTATAGAACAGCATGAACGCCTATAGCACAGCATGAACGCCTATAGAACAGCATGAACGCCTATAGCACAGCATGAATGCCTATAGCACAGCATGAATGCCTATAGCACAGCATGAATGCCTATAGCACAGCATGAACGCCTATAGCACAGCATGAACGCCTATAGAACAGCATGAATGCCTATAGAACAGCATGAATGCTCTTTAAACAATATCCTTAATTTTTTTGAAAAGAGGGCTTGTGAAGGAGGCTAATTGATATATTGACATATATTTGTCTATATGGGTGTAACTATCAAAAGCACCCCTAAAAAAAAAGCAGCCAAGAGCCAACCCAACTTCTCTCAATGCATGGTGGAAATATCTATTGGTTATGTTATATTTTTGCTGCGCAGTCCAACAGAAAAGTCAGAACATCCTGACAGGGCCCGTCAATCAATATCCTACTAAAAATCTACATTTCTCCCGTCTGAATTCCCTAACCATACTCTGGCGACAACAATGCCCTTCACACATAGCGTTTCAAGCATTTTGGTTACAAACCGTCCGTGTTTCTACAACAGCGGCAAACCAATTTCCCCATTATGGGATAATAATCTACGGTTGTAAATAGGAGTACAATTCAGTATACAACTGTGAGCAACCAATAAAACTGTAAATACTACATAATAATAAAGTGAACTACTACAACTTGAGTTATTACCCTTGTTAACGTGTTGACAGAAACCCTGCCTGTTCCTGACCGGCTCATCTCGGACCATGTCATACCTTACCAGGTCATACTTGAAGAGGAGCTGCAAAAAAGAAAGAAAAAAACATACAAAAGACAACATTATAATTAATTTGAGTTGTGGGCAATAAGGCATTAGTAAGATTTTATTTAATTTTTTTATAAAAAAAAAATGTTTAAGCCATTAAGCAAAGGGTCTCTGGTCACACAACATCATGCATTCAACCTATTAGGGTTTGTTCTAAACAGGTTATTTTCCAATCATTTCGTTCTGAACAGTACCATTCAAGTAAGGATTTATATCAGGTTATTTTCCAATCATTTCGTTCTGAATAGTACCATTCAAGTAAGGATTTATATAGTCCCTTTCTGTTATTTTTTTAAACCTATGAAATCAACATTAAATTACTTCACCAATGGATAGAGCCGCTTGCTATGGAGTGGGCAAGCTATGTAGATGCATCGGACAGACAAGTGTAGTGTAGGGTGCGAGATGCGACAGATTTTGCGGGTGAGGAGAGCGCTGGGCATCTCGTTGTTATGACATGCACTATCTGAATTAGGCCCTCAGAAATATACCTACGGAGGAGCGGCTTCTATGAAGGTCTTTGATCTTCAGAGAGTTGGCTTACCTAACATTGGACCAGAGCTACCTAACGTTGGACCAGAGCTAGCCCTTGACCATGACTCAGTTCCCATGCTCATAAAATAACGATTCTGTTCCGGAACAGTATAGATCACCTTCATTCGTAGTTCTGGTTCTGTTCCTCCCCCCAAAAATACTTTATTGTCCGGTTTTCTGTTCTGTTCCCTGAACCGGTTCCAACCCCTGGTTGAAAGCATTCCTTCCGTACATCATTACTGTATGGGCCGTTGCATGAGACCATTGCCATAGAAAGTCAGTATTCTTGAGAAATATTGTGGGAGCGTACATTCCCATGAAACAGCTATCAAAGAAATAAGTTCCCTTGTGGAATTAATAAGAATCGGCACAGAAGTTATAAAATGCTTCCTTTCTTTCGATTTGTTCAATTCTTTCGATGTTCAATAGTTCTACAAAATCTGATTTAATCAAGTATCTCCATGTTGTTGCATGCCATCTGCAATACTGTACTTCTGTTTTTGAAGCAAATATGCACAAAAAACACCCACACAATGAATACCTTTCATTCCAGGGAGTCTGTACACACACACACACACACACACACACACAAAAAAAACACACACAAACAACTCCAGGCATGTTAGTTTCTTAAGCATTGAAAACCCCTCTCTCACACATACCTTCCAACAACTCCTTCACATCACCCCTAATGCACTGTGTAGCCTATGGTATCAAATATGTGGATTAACCTATTGCATAACCTCTCCCCTGACTCAAATCCATAAACTCCTTTGGTCAACAACAGCAACAAAAAAACTCACTTTGGCAGTGGAACGCAATGGATACTGCAAATATTTTTAGCTTTCCAAGAAATGTTTTCCAGTACTGTTAGAACGCGCGCTAGTTATAATGGAAAGATTGGGTCTGGCACACAAAGCTACACTGTTTAGGGTTAGCAAAACTGGTTGGACTCTGCAACTTCCTTTTAGAGAAAACTCAAACCAGACATTAATTTGCAGAAGGCAGCAGCATCCCAAATGGCACCCTATTCCTTACATAGTCCACTCCACTTTTGACCAAGGCCTACGGGGCTCTGGTCAAAAGTAGTGCACTATATAGGGAATAGGGTGCCATTTGGGACGTATCCCTTGTTTACATGTGTACTTAACTGAATTTAGACAGATTGTACCAATTAATAAAAAATAAAAAGCTGAAATGTCTCGAGTCATTAAGTATTCAACATCCCTTTTTATGGAAGCATTGGAGTCAACATGGAACAGCATTCCTGTGGAATGCTTTTGACACCTTGTAGTCCATGCCCCGGCGAATTGAGGCTGTTCTGAGGGCAAAAGGGGGGTGCAACTCAATATTAGGAAGGTGTTCCTAATGTTTTGTCCACTCAGTGTACATACACAGCATTTGTCGTCATATGAGATTTATAATTTTAATAATTGCCAATTAAATACTATATTGTCTTCTGGTTAGAATGCAAATCAGAATAATATGATAACATGAAATATGATAACATACTGAATGCAAGACCAGGGCAGTAACAATATCTAGTATAGTTGTAAATGGAGGTATATCAAATTCACTTCAACATCCACAAATCAATCCCGATGGATGCCAAATACCCTGCAACAGAGTTATAGATGCTAGACTAACTACAGCATTCAAAAGCTGTTTGATGAATCACAATGTGTGCCGCCAACTGATATTTATCTTGTTTTGTAAACTTAAAAAGGTTTTGTAGGTTGGTTTCTGGGTCAAGAGGCTTGGGTAGTGAGCCTAAGAATAGTTCATTTAAGATTAAGGTAAGATTAATCCTAAATACTCTTACCCCACTCTACTAGTGCTTATAATGACAGATGTACAGAGTATATATATATATATATATATATGTCAATGTGCAGGAGGGTGCTTCAGCTGCCATATTGTACGTCACAAAGTATGTTCCCGATATTCTGGTGGTGTAGTCGGTTGAGCATTGGCCTAGTAAGCATAGGATTGTCGGTTCAATCCCCGCTCTGGCCACCAACCCCTCCTGACTTTGCTATAGATCACATCAATAATAATAGGATCCACCTCCACACACAAGAAGTTACACAAACTGAACATGTGCAAGGCGTGACATAAATATTCCAATTGAAAGAGCAAAAAACTATGTAGGAGACTAGGAGTTATTCAATTGAAGTTATGTTTTTACAATGCTGAGGGGTACAGTAGCTATACAGTACTGCTCAACTCAACTTGCATTGAATCTAAATGCGTATAGGAGATTCCTTTCTTATCTCTGCAACACAACATTTACATTCAAACTCCAGCACTCTTGCCCCATTGATCTCCTCTCCCTATAGGTTTTCTTTGTCACCCCACATGCCCCCTGAGATGTAACAGTGATTACAATGCCTACCTAATGCAGCATTACTTAACCTATTCTTTATCAAGCTGGCTAGTCTTAGCAGTCTAAGAGCACCCAGGTGAAGTCAGGTAGCCATGTTCTCTTTTTTTAAGTACTTTAAAGCTGCAATATGAAACTTTTTGTGGGACCTGACCAAATTCACATAGAAATGTGAGTTATAGATCTGTCATTCTCATTGACAGCAAGTCTAAGAAGCGGTATATCTGTTCTATTTCTATGTTTCCCGTTCATAAGTTTTGTTTTTGCGTCTTTTACTTTCGGTTTTGTACACCAGCTTCAAAAATATTTGTGGTTATTGAAAATATATTTCACAGTGGTTTAGATGGTACAATGATTCTCTACACAATGACTGCTTGTTTCGTCACATAAACTGAAATTAGGCAAACTATTAGAATTTTTGCAACAAGGAAATGGTGTAGCGATTTCTGCACCTTTAAGTCCTTGTCTACCCAGAGTTCTGCGTTACGAGGACTTCAGTGGACTCACTGCCCTGTAAAAATGGGCAGTGCTAGTTAATCTATGTTATGTGTAGTAACCATTGTTATGTGATGTTTAATGGTTTAAAACAGTGGTACATAAGTCTATTCCTTGAGGGCTGCAGTGTCTCTTGTTTTCATGCTTTCGAATAAATCAAGTTACAGAAAGGCTTGAGAATCAATTTACCTGGGTTGGTTTATAATAATTCAATTATTCGCGGACAGTGAAAAACAATGCCCTCAAATACCAGAATGGTCCATCCTTCCTACTTTGAAAGAACCCCGATCCTCAGCTAAACTACATTGATTGTATTAATTCAATTCAGTTCAATTCAATCATGTCTTCAGTGATTACCTTGAAGGAAGGAAGGTAGGAAGGCTTTTCTTTTTGTATTTGAACTGAGCCCATGTTTCAGACAATACTGACTCTGCTCTCTCTCTCTACAGTGTGGAGGGGAGAGAGCATTAAGGGCGCTTAGGGAGAAGTCAGGCATGTTTTAAACTAATATGGCTCACCTCAGAGTAAACCCAGTAATCTTTGATCCATGTTGGATGAGTGCCAGAAGCACAGCACACATTGACACAGATAGACACACGCCACAGACACACTGGCACAGATATAGACAACAGACCAAAGATACGCGCACACACACTGACACAGACACACAAAAACAGTGCCTTCTGGAAGTATTCAGACCCCTTGACTTTTTTCACATTTTTCTTATTCTAAAATGAAAGAAAAAAATCCTCAGCAATCTACACACAATAGCCCATAATGACAAAGCGAAAACAGGTTTAGACATTTTTGCAAAGGTATTAAAAAGAGACAGGATTGTGTCGAAGCACATATCTGGGGAAGGGTACCAAAACATTTTTGCAGCATTGAAGGTCCCCAAGAGCACATTGGCCTCCATTATTAAATGAAAGAAGTTTGGAACCACCAAGACTCTTCCTAGAGCTGGCCACCCAGCCAAACTGAGCAAACGGAGGAGTAGGGCCTTGGTCAGGGAGGTGACCAAGAACCCGATGGTCAGTCTGACAGAGCTCTAGAGTTGGGAGAACATTCCAGAAGGCCAACCATCTCCGCAGCACTCCACCAATCAGGCCTTTATGGTAGAGTGGCCAGAGGGAAGCCCCTCCTTAGTAAAAGGTACATGACAGCTGTCATGACGTGGCCCTTTCTGGGTATAGATAGTGGCTTCCCCCTCTCTCACTCTCTCCTACACCCAGGTTCTGTTATCTCAGGTCGTAAATTCCTGGCGGAGACTCTCTCCCCCTGGGCATGCAGTATGAAGAGAGAGAGTTTCACAGTAGAACAAAGGAACTCTTTGAGAATTGAACAGTATCCATATTTTGGAGAATGTGTAAACGGTCGGTGGAGAAGCCAGCTATGACCCGGTCCAATTTTTGTTTCATGTTTGTGACCTCATGAAAGACAATACAGCCACATTACCCTAACTCTGTTTATACAGGTACCTCAGTTATGAGGTTTGCATCTAATTCTTGTATAAAAGGAATGAGTAAAGATGAAACTATTTGTGAAATTATGTAATGTGATGTTAAACCTTTAATTTGAGAGAATTGTATTCCCTTTAAAGTTTAACTAAGTAATTGGCCACGCCCCCGTGAGCACAGACATGATCTGGTGTCATGGAACCGCCCTTTTCTATTGTTACGAATAAAAGCCCCTCCTGAGGAAATTCACATCAGACCACGCAAACCCACCGCGTGAGCTGTGATTGCGAATAGTTTAGACCACGCATACCCTTTGAGTACCAAGATTAGAAAACCATACCACGTGGAGCATTGGCTACACAGCTGGAAATGGTTAAACTCTGAGACTATCGATCCCTACAGATTAAGAGCAAATCTTAGATACTAATTACTAGTCTGCAGATAGAAATTATGTAAACCTGGGATGCGAATACCGACTACCGCCGAAACATCTAGTCTATGGGAAGATTTCTGAATGGTACTCTGAAGTATCCATTCTAACCTCGAAATACTTTGACCTTCAGGGAAACAGAAAGAGAGAGAGAGACACTCTGATGAACTCTCCAGCAGACGGACCGGATTTCCAACAGAGAAGATCACGACACATGGGCGTAAATATATATTGATTGCAATTATTACCGAATGAGTGAGCGTTCATGTGCAAAGGATTAGCATTTCAATGAATATAATTATCAACTGCGTGTAGTGATCCCTTTTGTCTTTCACGCTCTCTCTCAGACCACACCCCCTTCCCTTTGTCCACCAAGCAGTCATATCGGCTTAGCCCACTAGGGAATCTTCCCTATCCTTGTTAGTAACTAATATCTACTGTTTGTTTGTTTGTGCATTTCTGTGATTATTTAGTTAGTTAGTAAATAAATATAGCCAATTGGTGTATGGATGATTCATAGTTAAGGCTGGGTTCGTGCAGATAACCAACAATTTACTACGTTTGGAATGAGACTGACGTGAGGTAAAGAATAATTCATTAATAGAAGACTAATTGATCAGATATAAAAATATCTGAAGAGTTATATTCGGAAAATTATAACTTTGTAATCTGAAGATTTTCCGTGGTGCCCCGGCTTCCTAGTTAACTACATTTACATGATTAGTTTAATCACGTAATAATAATTACAGAGAATTGATTTGATAAAATCAATCAATCAAATATATTTATAAAGCCCTTCTTACATCAGTTGATGTCAGAAAGTGCTGTACAGAAACCCAGCTAAAAACCCCAAACAGCAAGCAATGCAGGTGTAGAAGCATGGTGGCTAGGAAAAACTCCCTAGAAAGGCCAGAACCTAGGAAGAAACCTAGAGAGGAACCAGGCTATGAGGGGTGGCCAGTCCTCTTCTGGCTGTGCCGGGTGGAGAAAATAACAGTCTTCACTTTTAATGATGCCAAAGACACGACGCAGCCCGCTTAGATTTTGCCAAAAGGCAGCTAAAGGACTCTGACCATGAGTTAAGATTCTCTGGTCTGATGAAACCAAGCTTGAACAGTTTGGCCTGAATGCCAAGCGCCAAGGCTGGAGGAAACCTGTCACCATCCCTACGGTGAAGCATGGTGGTGGCAGCATCATGCTGTGGGGATGTTTTTCAGCGGCAGGGACTGGGAGACTAGTCAGGATCGAGGCAAAGAAGAACGGAGCAAAGTACAGAGAGATCCATGTTGAAAACCTGCTCCAGAGCGCTCAGGAACTCAGACTGAGGTGAAAGTTCACCTTCCAACAGGACAACGACCCTAAGTACACAGTCAAGACAACGCATGAGTGGCTTTGGGACAAGTCTATCTCTGGAGAGGATTTGCAGAGAAGAATGGGAGAAACTCCTCAAATACAGGTGTGCCAAGCTTGTAGTGTCATACCCAAGAAGACTCGAGGCTGTAATCACTGCCAAAGGTGCTTCAACAAAGTACTGAGTAAAGGGTCTGAATACTTATGTAAATGTAATTTCATTTTCTTAATACATTAGCAAAAATGTCTAAAAACCAGTTTTTGCTTTGTCATTATACGGTATTGTGTGTAGATTGATGAGACAAAAACAATTTAATCCATTTTAGAATAAGGCTGTAACGTAACAAAATGTGGAAAAAGTCAAGGGGTCTGAATACTTTCTGCACGCACACACACACTCATGAACTTTTCATTATAGCCCTAGACAAACACCTCATTCAGCTCATTGAGGGCCAGATTACTGGACAAGTAGATTTTTTAAATGTTTTATATTTAAGTCAGTTAAGAACAAATTCATATTTTACAATGACGGCCTACCCCAGCCAAACCCTAACCTGGACAACGCTGGGCCAATTGTGCGCCGCCCTATGGGAGTCCCGATCACGGCCGGTTGTGATACAGCCTGGAATCGAACCAGGGTCTGTAGTGACACCTCTAGCACAGATGCAGGACTGGAGTTGGGAAAACCTGCCCTACATAATGTGTGCTGTTGGGGTTACTGGAGGACTGGAGTTGGGAAACACTGCCAACATAATGTGTACTGTTGGGATTACTGGAGGACTGGAGTTGGGAAACACTGCCCTACATAATGTGTACTGTTGGGGTTACTAGAGGACTGGAGTTGGGAAAGGGCCATTAGAGACCATTTCGGATTTAATATTCTGGATCCAATGTTCAGTCAATGCGAGTAATAATTACTTAGAACAATTAAATAGCTCATTTTTTAAATTATATTTCATATTAATGTTATATGATCTCTCTGTGTCTGAGTAAGTGAGTTCCTACTAGGATGGATTCCATTGCATTCAATGCCCTTGTTCGGGCCAGGTTTCAGTTAGTGTGAAACCTTGAATCCAGTGGGAGTCTGTTTGTCCTATCATGTCAACTCGTCATTCCTTGTCATGTCAAATGTTTGGCTTCACAATAAGCAATGGAGTTTGGAAGAGCACAAACATTTCTGGGACCATGCTAGCTCAAATCAGCAGGTTGGGCGTATCTTTCAAATTGTAACCAAAATCAGAAATTACGATTTATGATGCACAAGGCAACAGTAGACACACACTAACAGATACTCTGTCAGGATATCAAGTGGGTTGCCATGTTGGGCTTGATAACTTACACTGTAGGCCACATTCACACATTAACAAAAGCCATAATTGGTTTCCCATATGACCCCATTGGGTTGCCAAGTTGGGTGTACTAACATAGGCCAATGTCTCACGTTTGAGTCAGTGGCTGGTGAAAAACAGACTAAGGGCTGGTTTCCCAGACAAAGATTAAGCCTAGTCCAGAACTAAAGGAGATTCTCCATTGTAAGAGTTTTTTTCCTCCAGGACTAGCCTTAGTACGTGTCTGGGAAACATGCCCCTAATGGGGGCCAATGTTGGGCATGATACAATCAGTGTTTCCCCTAAGATCTTTTTCAACAGCAGTGGTGGGCTGCTGCTAAATGCATAAAAGGGGAAACACTGATAAAATACATAGTTGTCCAGAATGAATTTGTTCCAATGTAAGCCAGCTTTGAATTTCCATACAATGGGTTTCCAGGTTGGCAAAACATTTTTGTAACTTCTCACCTTGTAGAAGAAGTTGGAGCGGCCCACAGCTCCGATCTTGCCGATGTGGTTCATGAAACACAGGTTGCCCTCTGTGGAGCCGTAGAGCTCGCACATGCGGATCTCGCCGAAGCGCCGGTGGAACTCCCGCCACACGTCCTGCCGGAGCCCGTTTCCCACACCCATTTGCACCTTGTGCTTCTTCTCCCCCTCAGCCTGATGGGAAATGGAGTCAATAGCATGTTAGATACAAGCAGAGCACTCCTCCATTTAGAACTAACACTGTAAATAATATAGCATGGTTGACAACAATATACAGTATATGGCTAAGTTGGTAGAGCCTTGTGCTTGTTCGATTCCCACGGGGACCAGTTTGAAAAAGTAAGAAAAATGTATGCACTCAATACTGTAAGTCGCTCTGGATGAGACCGTCTGCTAAATGACTGAAATGTAAAATAATATACATATATATATATAACATTTTATTGGTCACATACACGTGTTTAGCAGATATTGCGGGTGTAGCGAAACGCTTGTGTTTCTAGCTCCGACAGTGCAGTAATATCTAACAAGTAATATCTAACAATTTCACAACAAATACCCAATACACACATATCTAAGTAAAGGAATATAATTAAGACTATATACATATGGACGAGCGATTCAGAGGTGGAAATCTAAGAGTATAATAGTATAGAATACAGTATATACAGTTGAAGTCGGAAGTTTACATACACCTTAGCCAAATACATTTAAACTTGTTTTTCCCCAATTACTGACATTTAATCCTAGTAAAAATCCCCTGTCTTAGGTCAGTTAGGATCACCACTTTATTTTAAGAATGTGAAATGTCAGAATAATAGTAGAGAGAATGATTTCTTTCAGCTTTTATTTCTTTCATCACATACCCAGTGGGTCAGAAGTTTACATACACTCAATTAGTATTTGGTTGCATTGCCTTTAAATTGTTTAACTTGGGTCAAACGTTTTGGGTAGCCTTCCACAAGCTTCCCACAATAAGTTGGGTGAATTTTGGCCCATTCCTCCTGACAGAGCTGGTGTAACTGAGTCAGGTTCGTAGGCCTCCTTGCTCGCACACACTTTTTCAGTTCTGCCCACAAATATTCTTTGGGATTGAGGTCAGGGCTTTGTGATGGCCACTCCAATACCTTGACTTTGTTGTCCTTAAGCTATTTTGCCACAACTTTGGAAGTATGCTTGGGGTCATTGTCCATTTGGAAGACCCATTTGCGACCAAGCTTTAACTTCCTGACTGATGTCTTGAGACGTTGCTTCAATATATACACATAATTTTCCTTCCTCATGATGACATCTATTTTGTGAAGTGCACCAGTCCCTCCTGCAGCAAAGCACCCCCACAACATGATGCTGCCACCCCCATGTTTCACGGTTGGGATGGTGTTCTTCGGCTTGCAAGCCTCCCCCTTTTTCCTCCAAACATAACAATGGTCATTATGGTCACACAGTTCTATTTTTGTTTCATCAGACCAGAGGACATTTCCCCATGTGCAGTTGCAAACCGTAGTCTGGCTTTTTTATGGCAGTTTTGGAGGAGTGGCTTCTTCCTTGCTGAGCGGCCTTTCAGATTATGTGGATATAGGACTTGTTTTACTGTGGATATAGATACTTTTGTACCTGTTTCCTCCAGCATCTTCACAAGGTCCATGCTGTTGTTCTGGGATTGATTTGCACTTTTCGCACCAAAGTACGTTCACCTCTAGGAGACAGAACGTGTCTGAGACAGCGGAATGACGGCTGCGTGGTCCCATGGTGTTTATACTTGCGTACTATTGTTTGTACAGATGAACGTGGTACCTTCAGGCGTTTGGAAATTGCTCCCAAGGATGAACCAGACTTGTGGAGGTCTACAATTTTTTTTCTGAGGTCTTGGCTGATTTCTTTTGATTTCCCCATGATGTCAAGCAAAGAGACACTGAGTTTGAAGATAGGCCTTGAAATCCATCCACAGGTACACCTCCAATTGACTCAAATTATGTCAATTAGCCTATCAGAAGCTTCTAAAGACATGACATAATTTTCTGGAATTTTCCAAGCTGTTTAAAGGCAGTCAACTTAATGTATGTAAACTTCTGATCCACTGGAATTGTGATACAGTGAATTATAGGTGAAATAATCTATCTGTAAACAATTGTTGGAAAAATTACTTGTGTCATGCACAAAGTAGATGTCCTAACCGACTTGCCAAAACTATAGTTTGCTAACAAGACATTTGTGGAGTGGTTGAAAAACAAGTTTTAATGACTCCAACCTAAGTGTATGTAAACTTCCGACTTCAACTGTACATATGAGATGGGTAGTGCAAGATATGCAAACATTATTAAAGTGACTAGTGTTCCGTTTATTAAAGTGGCCAGTGATTTCAAGTCTATGAATACCAATCTACGCCTTTTTGTAGAAATTGCCTGTGAATATAAAGAATAATTGGTAATAACGTTACAAAATGCTTTAGGAATATTCTCAATACTTGAAGTCATCAATGTGGGTTTTTATTTAGCCGTGGTCTGTATTCCTTATACTGGCTCAGTTTGTATTTGTTCCCAGTCTCCTCTGGGGAAAACATTGTTTAAACGAGGTCTGAGATTAACTGAGGTTAAATAAATGAAATAATACTGTGGTAACAAGTATTTCATTCAAGGAGGTTGGTTTTGGTGGGAAGAGAGCATGACTGAAATAGTTGAAAAAGACCAATGGCTCTGCGGTGAAGTTCCCCTATGTACAGATTAAAATTTTTTGTAACCTTTATTTAACTAGGCAAGTCAGTTAAGAACAAATTCTTATTTACAATGACGGCCTACCTTCTAGGCAGAGTTGCAAATTAAAAGCCATATCTCAGACTGGCCAATAAAAAGAAAAGATTAAGATGTGCATGAGAACACAGACACTGGAAAAAGGAACTTTGCCTAGAAGGCCAGCATCCCGGAGTCGCCTCTTCACTGTTGATGTTGAGACTGGCGTTTTGCGGGTACTATTTAATGAATCTGCCAGTTGAGGACTTGACACTCTAATGTACTTGTCCTCTTGCTCAGTTGTGCACCGGGGCCTCCCACTCCTCTTTCTATTCTGGTTAGAGACAGTTTGCGCTGTTCTGTGAAGGGAGTAGTACGCAGCGTACGAGATCTTCAGTTTCTTGGCAATTTCTCACATGGAATAGCCTTCATTTCTCAGAACAAGAATAGACTGACAAGTTTCAGAAGAAAGTTCTTTTTTTTCTGGCAATTATGAGCCTGTAATCGAACCCACAGATGCTGATGGTCCAGATACTCAACTAGTCTAAAGAAGGCAAGTTTTATTGCTTCTTTAAATCAGCACAGTTTTCAGCTGTGCTAACATAATTGCAAAAGGGTTTTCTAATGATCAATTAGCCTTTTAAATGATAAACTTGGATTAGCTAACACAACGTGCCATTGGAACACAGGAGTAATGGTTGCTGATAGTGGACCTCTGTACGCCTATGTAGATAGTCCAACAAAAGAAATCTGCCGTTTCCAGCTACAATAGTCATTTATATCATTAACAATGTCTACACTGTATTTCTGATCAATTTGATGTTATTTTAATGGACAAAAAATGTGCTTTTCTTTAAAAACAAGGACATTTCTAAGTGACCCCAAACTTTATAACGGTAGTGTATGTATGTATGCATGTACATTCTGAAGCTGGCTGTGTCACAGTGCTTTTCTATAAGAGACATCCGCCCCCACGTCGGAGACATCCGCCCCCACGTCAGAGACATCCGCCCATATTTGCTCACCCGCTCATACATTCTGTTTTCCAATAATTGCCGCAAGACTGGAGAAGCACAAGGACAGATTGAATAATATCATACTCATCCATTCATATCTGTTTGGACCCCTTACAATGGCAAAATAATGAGGCCTGCTCTTGGCACATGATCACTACGCCCTGCCGTTCCATGCTTGAGCGTGCCTTGTGTGCTTTTTTGTTTGTGGTTCATTTTCCTCTGTGCTGTTGTGAAATTGTCGTGAGATAGTGCTTCAGGTCCCTATGGCCTCATGGCCTGTGTGTACACGGCCTGTGTGTATGCATCACGAGCATACGTAATGAATGTTTGTGAGTTTGGATGCTTGCCTTGTGTGACAGTGTGTGTGTGTGCGTATTGAATGGGTCAACTTTTGTCCATCCGTGGGGAGGCCTGTGCCACTGCCAGCCTTCCACCCACGTGCATTAGGGTGACAGAGAGAGAGAGAGATAAAGAGAAAGAGGGGACAAAGAGTTCTTTGAGCTCTGTACTCTTGTTTGGCCCGGTCAGCCAGGGTTGAACTATCTGTCCTGATAGGGAGGAGAGGGGAAACAGATACAGATTTGGAACATGGACAACCTAACAAAAGTCCCTGTTGTCCTACAGCCATGAAAATGCAACACAATCGCTCACAATGTTTTCTGAACACTACTTTGTTCGGGGAGTAGCTGTGACCGAAAATTACTTTCTCGCCTTGGAAAAGTATAATTATTGGAACAAATTGAATAAAAAAAATAAAAAAATAACCAAATCCCTGTCGGCTTGTGATGCTAGTGCAGTGGGAGTTCAGGCTGGCTTATGAAAAGTTGGAGGGGGTTTGTGTTGATGGGAATTTCTCAGGATTTTTTTTTGAATTTCATATAAAGACCAAATGATGATTAAGTCATTTGATGATACAATGAGTGGACTTGTTGAGCAGATGCCTTCAGAAAGTATTCACACCCCTTTACTTTTTTCACATTTTGTTGTATTACAGCCTGAATTTAAAATGATTAAATTGAGCGTTTGTGTCACTGGCCTACACACAATACCCATGTCAAAAGAGAATTATGGTTTTAAAAATGTTTACAAATGAATTGTTATGGCAAGCCTGAATGTCTTCAGGAGTAAAACATTTCTCAACAAGTTACATAATAACATGGAATCACTCTATGTGCAATAATAGTGTTTAACATGATTTCTGAATGACTACCCCATCTCTGTACCCCACACATACAATTATCTGTAAGGTCTCAGTCGAGCAGTGAATTTCAAACACAGACTCAACAAAGAACAGGGAGGTTTTTCAATGCCTCGCAAAGAAGTGCACCTATTGGTAGATGGGTAAAAATAAAAAAAGCAGACATTGAATATCCCTTTGAGCATGGTGAAGTAATTAGTGACACTTTGGATGGTGTATCAATACACCCAGTCACTACAAAGAAACAGGCGTCTTTCCTAACTTAGTTGCCGGAGAGGAAGGAAACCGCTCAGGGATTTCACCAAGAGGCCAATGGTGACTTTAAAACAGTTACAGAGTTTAATGGCTGTGATAGGAGAAAACTGAGGATGGATCAACAACATTGTAGTTACTCCACAATACTAACCTAATTGACAGCGTAAGAAAGTAGGAAGTCTGTACAGAATAACAAATATTCCAAAACATGCATCCTGCTTGCAATTAGGGACTAAAGTAAAACTGCAAAAAACGTGGCAAGGAAATTAACTTTAAAGTTCCGAATACAAAGCGTTATGTTTGGGGAAAATCCAAGCATGGTGGTCACTGCATCATGTTATGGGCATGCTTTTCATCGGCAAGGACTGGAGAGTTTTTTAGGACAAAAATAAATGGAATAGAGCTAAGCACAGGCAAAATCCTAGAGGAAAACCTGGTAGTCTGCTTTCCAACAGACACTGGGAGACAAATTCACCTTCCAGTAGGACAAGAATCTAAAACACAAGGCCAAATATACACTGGAGTTGCTTACCAAGTTGCTTATTTTATACGTTGCTTAAAATCGTCTTGAAAATCTATGGCAAGACTAGAAAATGGCTGTCTAGCAATGATCAACAACCAACTTAACTGAGCTTTTATTGTTAATAACATTATTATAAAAATGATTTACAATAATGTGCAAATATTGTACAATCCAGGTGTCCAAAGCTCTTAGAGACATACCCAGAAAGACTCACAGCTGTAAATCGCTGCCAAAGGTGATTCTAACATGTATTGACTCAGGGGTGTGAATACTTATGTAAATGTATATATTTCCGTAGTTCATTTTCACTACATTTGCAAAAATGTCTTAAAACATGTTTTCACTTTGTCAATATGGGGTATTGTGTAGATGGGTGAGATACTGTTTTAAATCCATGTTGAATTCAGGCTGTAACACAACAAAATGTGGAATAAGTCAAGGGGTGTGAATACATTCTGAAGGGACTGTACTTAGTACTTGCGCCAATTTCCCCAAAGTAATTCAACATAAAAGATAGACCAAAGATGACAGGTGAAATAGAGGTTAAAGAGGGACGTTGAAGTAAAAGTTGTACACCTATGAAAGAAAAATAAACGCATAAAGACTGTACTGAGAAAAAGGGGCGAACCATGCTAAAATGAATAATTATTACCTTAGGCTGGTTGCACAGATATCGACAGATCTCGCCGATATACTGGAAGATGGTCACGTCGTATTTTCTACAGTCATTCCAGAACTGTGAGGCTGAGAACTTCTTCTTCAAGACACAGGTAGCGCCTGGGGGAGAGAAAACACAACAACACACATTTAAATCACAGAGAAATATACAAATGTCAGAGTTAGAAAGCTCTCATGATCCATATCTGTGCTGAGTGAATATGAGATGGAGGGAGAAAGAATAGAGGGAGGAAACTCACTCAGCTGACTATTCCCTAGTAGGAACAGGTTGCTGATTTAGATGTACTACACATACAAGAAGAAGTAGTCAAGTTGCCTCAAATACATAGATCTAATACATAGTATTGCTTATAAGCTGTTAATAAATGCTTGACAAATACTTTATAAATGCCTTATAAACACTTTATACAGAGACATTAAGTTCAACTTGAAAATTGCACAGTTGCCCATACCACTGCCATAGTTTTTTTTGCTAGCGGTGCCTACAGTTAACTGAAGTTTGTAGTGGCTGTTTAAAGTCAATCGAAGTATGGATTACAGTTGTTGGCCCATAGACTACTTTTCTTTTTTTTTTAAGAAAAAAAGAGAGTCGACTGATGCACCAGTGCTTCACATGGTGACGTCATTTTGAATATTGAATAGCTCCCCTTGTGTTTATGGTAGAGACTTACCATTTCTTGCAGTGACTGCAGCTCAATCCCTTCCTTCCATCAATATAAAGTTGCGCCTATTACATAACATGGGGCTTGTAAAAGCTATGTTTTTCTACACGAGAGGATCCAGACAAGAAAAATCGACAAAATCATTTTTTGATCTCTCAGATAGATATAGGGCAGATACTTCAAAACCTTATTCCTAATTATGTCTTTATTTTTACTGTGTTTTGCCATGTACAAATGTGTTATTCGATGAGTTTCTATAGGCTATAGCAGTAAAGGCCAAATTCAATGTTTTCATCAAATAATTTTGTAATAAAAAAGAACACGTTTTTTTCTAAACTTAATAGCTAAACAATTCTGTAAGTTGGCCTAGTAGATAGTAGATCTAAAGGCTTAGACTTGCAGGATGAGGAACATTAAAATCTAACATCTAACATTCTTTTTGCGATAGCATATATGAAATATAGGTCCATTAATTACACTGTTAAAGTGTTGCAGTCAGAATGACTGCTCATTAGCTTGAAGGGGGGTCCGCGAGGCCCAGCGATTGAGAGTAGCCTAGTTGGTTAACAGCTTGTTTTTGAAACAGTAACATGTACACAAACCACACTTTCATGGACTTTATCCATGAATTATGTAAATGCAACATGCAACAATTTCAAAGATTTTACTGAGTTACAGTTCATATAAGGAAACCAGTCTACTGAAATGAATTCATTAGGCCCTAATCTATGGATTTATGGGCAGGGGTGCAGCCATGGTGGGCCTTGGAGGGCATAGGCCCACCCACTGGGGAGCCAGGCCCTGCCATTCAGAATGAGTTTTTTTTACCCACAAAAGGGCTTTATTACAGACAGAAATACTTATTGATATGCCACACACATCAGGTGGATGGATTATCTAGGCAAAGGAGAAATGCTCACTAACAGGGATGTAAACAAATTTGACCAAAACATTTGAGAGAAATAAGCTTTTTGTGTGTATGGAGCATTTATGGGATCTTTTATTTCAGCTCATGAAACATTGGACCAACACTTTACATGTTGCGTTTATATTTTTGTTTCGTGTAATATTGTCAAACACTCCTACCACCCAAGTCATAGACTGTTCTCTCTGCTACCGCATGGCAAGTGGTACCGATGCACCAAGTCTAGAACCAATAGGACCCTGGACAGCTTGTACCCCCAAGCCATAAGACTGCTAAGACAGTTTTTGACTCATCACATACGTGGCTGCTACTGTTTATTATCTATCCTGTTGCCTACTCACTTTATTTCTAGTTATATGTACATATCTACCTCAATTACCTCATACCCCTGCACATCGACTCAGTACGGGTACCCCGTGTATATAGCCATGTTATCGTTACTCATTGTTCATTTATTATTACTTTTCTATTATTTCTCTATTTTCTCTCTCTCTGCATTGTTGGGAAGGGCCCATAAGAATTTCACTGTTAGTCTACACCTGTTGTTCACGAAGCATGTGACAAATAAAATTGGATTTGATCCATTTTTTTAATTGCATATATACATTTTTTTACCAATCACAAGTGGGGCACCGCCCCTAACGCCTTCATGTATGGGCGGCCACTTGAGTTCTTCAAACACAGAGCCTATAGTAAACCCTCACTCTCCACAC
>QNTS01006514.1:0-38524 GCA_003317085.1 Hucho hucho | reverse complement strand
TCATTTCTAACCAGCAACACTGTAGCCTCAGCCGGTTACTGTCGGTCATTTCTAACCAGCAACACTGTAGCCTCAGCCGGTTACTGTCGGTCATTTCTAACCAGCAACACTGTAGCCTCAGCCGGTTACTGTCGGTCATTTCTAACCAGCAACACTGTAGCCTCAGCCGGTTACTGTCGGTCTTCTTGTCCGAAACCTTCCCTGAGTGGACGTCATCATTATTAACGGTCTAGTGGGTAGCAACTTGCTAGTGTACACGACGTGCCCGTTTGCTCGCCCTGCTCTGAAAGCATTAATTGAGACTCTAATTGAGGAGAAATGAAGGATCAGCTGTGGTCGGCCAGTGATTGCAGAGGCATTAGAAACACAAAGAGACCGGATGCGTCCCAAATCGCACCCTATTCCCTATATAGTGCACTACTTCTTAACAGGGTCCATAGGGCTACGGTCAAAAGTAGTGCACTATAGAGGGAATAAGGTGCCATTTGGAACACACTCCGGGAAGCACTCTTGAAACAGGACTCGGAATAGTGACAACACTGACGCAGGAAAGACAAATTATGGTTTCTACCTTATGCATGTAAATCAGAATTCATTACGAGTGTTGGAAAAATAGAATGGTTTCATGTTGCCCTGGCTGTTACTGTCTATATTTAAATATATTGACTGTGAGGACTGCACGCGTCTCTGGATAACACATCAGTCGAGAGTTGTTTAATGTAGTCATGTACATCATTGTAGCCGTGTCCTAACATAGCCTTAATTCAGACAACTTTTCCTTAAGAAACAAACCTACTGTATCGTGTATTTGTTATGAAACAATTGGACAGGAAAAAGTGAATGTCTCAACACATCTTACACTGAGTGAACAAAACATTAAGAACACCTTCCTAATATTGAGTTGCACCCCTCTGTCCCCCTTTTGCCCTCAGAACAGCCTTAATTCGTTGGGGCGTGGACTCTACATGGTGTTGAAAGCGTTCCACAGGGATGCCAGCTCATGTTGACTCCAATGCTTCCCACAGTTGTGTCAAGTTGGCTGGATGTCATTGGGTGGTGGACCATTCTTGATACACATGGGAAACTGTTGAGCATGGAAAAACCCAGCAGCATTCCAGTTCTTGACACAAACCGGTGGCACCTACTACCATACCCCGTTCAAAGGCCCTTAAATATTTAGTCTTGCCCATTCACTCTCTGAATGGCACACATACACAATCTATGTCTATGTAATTCAATGGATTTAATAAGGGATCATCGCTTTCACCTAGATACACCTGGTCAGTCTGTCATGGAAAGAGCAGGTGTCCTTAATGTTTTGTACACTCAGTGTATATCTGTCATACAGACCTGCGTTCAAATAGTATGTGTTCTTTCAAATACTTAAGCTGCATTTGATTGAGCTTGACTGGTGCAAAGGAACCAATAGAATACCCCATCTGACACTTTAGGGGAGGAATGAGCCAATTGGAAGCTGGGGATGATTAGGTGGCAATGACGGTATGAGGGTCAGATTGGACATTTAGACAAGACACAAGGGTTACTCAAGGGTTACTCTCCCTACTCTTACGATAAGAGCCATGGGATCTTTAGTGACCACAGAGAGTCAGGAAACCTGTTTGAACGTCCCATCCGAAAGACGCACCCTACGCACTGAAGGGCAATGTCCCCTTCACTGCAATGGGACATTGGACTCTCCTTAGACCAGAGGAAAGAGGGCCCCCTACTGGCCCTCCAGCACCACTTCCAGCTACACCTGGTCCCCCATCCAGGGACCGACCAGGACCGACCTAAGTTTCAGAGTCAAGCCAGCAATGGAATGCAAGGTGGTATGCTGCTGGCGGAAGGAAGGAAATATGAAAGGAGGGAAGGAAGGAATGATGCATCTTTAAAGTATTTGAACAGAGCCAATAGAGTGTTCTAAAGCCTTTACCCATCTCGATGGTTCCCCCGACGCCGATGAGAGAGGCTGCACTGTGGTAGAGAGGCAGGGGGATGTAGACCACGTCATCTTTCGACCCACCGTAGGCCCAGAACCCTGCTGCAGCCTTCAGGGACTGGAGGTGTGTGATGACAGCAGCCTTAGGCAGACCTGAAACAACACCGACACAACCATCAACCAACATTACGACAACCATGGGAGAATGCTATTCAAAATTAATCAGGCAGTGTAGCGTAGTACAGTACATTTTACATTTTCACATAAGGCTCATCACTCTTAGCCCCTCTTTACTGTCTTACTGTAGGTGTAGGGTGAAATTGCTGCTAGACACTTATCTTGGGTCAGTTTAGTATTTTCCCCTCTAATGGTTAAGGTTCGCATTGGGGGAGGGGAAGCTGATCCTAGAGCTGTACCTAGGGGAAACTTTACCCCGGTGTGTGGTGGCTGTTCACGGACAAAATGTCTCCTGTGTGCAACACATTTCAATATGAAAGTGGAGTCTGATCCTCCTCTTGGGAACATGCCATAACATAGACAAATCAAATAAACGCCTACACGGCATATAAAAATACCTACCCCGACCTATTTGACTTCTAAATGTCATGCAGACTGCAATATCCCTATCCAACTTTGAAAATGTCTCTGATAATTGCAGAGCGGCTGTATTATCAACCACATCCTATCTGAATTGACCTTGTGGAATGGCCACGATGAAAGAAGATGGAAGTAAATCAATACAACACATTATATAAAAAGTGAACAGAGGTCAGATATCATTGTATCTTTCCACTGTGGTACAGGATGTTCAGATATCATTGTATCGTTCCACCGTGGTACAGGATGGTCAGATATCATTGTATCGTTCAACAGTGGTACAGGATGTTCAGATATCATTGTATCGTTCCACCGTGGTACAGGATGGTCAGATATCATTGTATCGTTCCACTGTGGTACAGCATGGTCAGATATCATTGTATCGTTCCACTGTGGTACAGCATGGTCAGATATCATTGTATCGTTCCACTGTGGTACAGCATGGTCAGATATCATTGTATCGTTCCACTGTGGTACAGCATGGTCAGATAATATTGATATAATAACCATCATATCGAACCAAACTTGGGAGATGCGATGATATGTGGTGTGGTCCTCCCACTACAACCTGGGAAACCATGCAGTTTATTAGGCTTCAGATAAGTTATGATAAACTTCACAGGGTGGTCAAAGTGCACGGTGATGATGTGCTTGTTGCTCCTTTCCAATTAATATCAAGGGTCTAATTCTGGTGACATGATCATCGATGCTTGACCGTCGTTTGATAAATGCAAATAATCTCGCTCTTTTGTCCATAATAATCTCATCATAAAGGCTATACCCACACTGTATCTGAGAGCTGTTGGCTAGAGAGCATGTGTCAAAACCATAGTGGGCACTTTTGCTATATAAACGCAACATTTTTTGTGACAAAACAATCAGTAGAATTAAAAATGTTATGTAAACCCAGTTAATCCGTAAAAAAAAAAAAATATTCGGTACATTTTAACCACAAGTAATTTCCATGTCCAATGCGTCATCTAGCACAGCCTTTTATCAGCAACATGTCTATTTTATTTGTTACCTTTATTTAACTAGGCAAGTCAGTTAAGAACAAATTCTTATTTACAATGACGGCCTAGGAACAGTGGGTTAACGACAGATTTTTACCTTGTCAGCTAGGGGATTCGATCGTGCAAACTTTCGGTTACTAGTCCAACGCTCTAACCCCTAGGCTACCCTGCCGTCCCCATTTGATGGAAACACATATCTGATGGGAAAATACGCATATTATTTTTACGTCGATTTTTTAATATTCGCATGAAAATCTGTCGCCAATTGGATGGAAACCTGACTGAGAAACGAATTCAGTCACAAGAGCTTAGTCTGCCCTCCCTCAAGGACAATCAGCTGTTTAGCAGGGGTGAAAGAGGTGGTTTCCTACCAAAAAACTTAAACAACTCAACATAGTGATGATTTAGGGTAATGTTATACTAACAATCACGTACTTACAAATGGGCCTCCTCAGATAAAAACACTCATATTAAGTGCTAACTAATGAGTAATTAATTTAATTAACATGCAACTAATACGTGATTAACATGCAACTAAATAGTAATTAAAGGGGAAGTTCAGAATTGAACTTAAAGGTGATTTTGCCTCCATCACTTCCATTGATTGTTTGCTAGTGGTGGCTAAAGATAGCTGAAGTTTGTAGTGGCTGTTTAGAAAACCAAACAATGGTTTACAGTTTCTCCTGGCCCATAGACTACCTTCTGGGTGAGGAACCATCTAACATCAAGTTGTAAAATCCTTAACTTGCCCTTTAACGTGTAACTAAAGACAAATTAACATGTAATAGACGCACCAGTGGTTCCTGAGGTGAAGATGTAGAGGGTGGCGGCCTTGAGGGAGGTGGCAGCCCTCAGGGCAGGCGGGGTGGGCTTGTCCGAGGCCTGGTGCATCTTATCTAGCAGTGTCTGGACCTCCGTGTGGCTGCTCTTGTTCTTCATGGCCCACACCGAGATGCTGTCCTCCTGGAAGCTGGGCAAGATGTCCTCCAAGGAGTCCAACAGGTCTGAGAGGAATAAGAGTAAGTGAATGAGTTATTCAATAGGATGAATCACTCAATAATTGCCTTATCCAGGCAAGACAGCCCAAATGGATCTGAGACTAGGTTAAATAAATGTAAGGGGTTGCTTCTAGACACTAATGCTGTACCATTATGTTGAACGCATATTGTCAAGTTTTTGCATGTTCCCTCCATTGACATCAATCCGTTTATCCCAGCAGGGTTAGGATGTTGGTCATCCTAAATTTGGCCCATGGGGTATCAAATTTAGTCAGCCACAATAACAACCACGTTGGGACTGAATTTGTGCTCAGTCATGGATGGGACACTGAAAATCCTCATCATCAAAGTGTGCCAATAAATCTCCCTGAGGGTAATTTACTCATTTTATTTAAACCTTTATTTAACTAGGCAAGTCAGTTGAGAACAAATTCTTATTTACAATGACGGCCTACTCCGGCCAAATTGTGCGCCACCCTATGGGACTCCCAATCACGGCTGGATGTGATACAGACTGGATTCAAACCAGGTACTATAGTGACACCTCTTGCACCTGAGTTGCATTGCCTTAGACCGTTTCGCCACTCAGGAGCCCACTTGGGGTAAGCTCTTCTATGCACAAGTATATGGGCATTGGGTGAAGGTTTTGCATAGATGGTGAATGATCTGACATGAACATGGCCTTAAAATGACAGCAGTAGTGGGTTTAATAGATTTCACAATAACACATCACTAGGGTCCATTTAAATTTGTTTTAATTATAAAAAAAGTTGACAGGGATTTTCAGCATTATCCACTAGGTTTGTTGCAGGTAGAACAAGCGGTCCAATCAATGTCTGGTTGTGAGCGTTTGGTGGTGGTGGGGGAAAATCAACCTAAGCCAGGGGAGGTGTAGCTCTACAAATCTTCATTGTACAAAGCAATACTGCGAAAACTATTTGTAGATCAGTGATTCTACACCTCACTTTGCTCCAGATGACGCTCTCCAACTAACTCAGAAGTTGGAGCTAGATATTTGTCAATTAGGGGCAGTGTAAAAAAGGAGATTCAATGAAACCAACCATGGAAGTAAGTTGTAGCAAATTCAGGGGGTAGCCCCAACCGGGTCTTGATCCCAGGTCCAGCGACTGTCAAGCCAACACCTTAAAGTGTTGGTTTAACAGTTGTCAGAAGTGGGATGGCTCCACCAAACACACAACCAGACATTGATTGATTGTCAATTAAATAAAATATTGCTCAATGGAGAATCTCCAATTAAGTGCTTTTTGGTCCATTACTTTTTTGTGTGTCTGGGAAAACCAGCCCATAATGTATAGGAATACATTTACAGTGCATTTGACCCAGTCACCTTAATAAGCTTCATCCTTGGTAACGTGGCCATATGGCATATGGATTTAACAAGCTTACTCATGTTGATATGTATGGTGGGCAACACCAATAGGACTTCGTAGAATTGGACTTCAGTGGTCGTATACACAAGCACATTTGTTAGATAGAACATCCCCGTTTCACAACACCGTTTTAGCTCGTGAGGCAACTGGATGGAAAGAGATAGCTGGAGCATTCCAGGCGCTCAAAACATATCCAGTGTGGGCTACAACTATGGGACCAATGTTGTTTTTCCATTCAATTTCTATGGACAGGTTTAATTAAAACGTTTTTTTTTTAAACACACAATACGGCGGTCGTGTGGTAGGCTAACTATTATCTAGTTATGTCACACTACCGATTGGCCGACAACAGCCAACGCGACACTCATCAACTGTTAAGTAGACTATGTAAATGTTTACCTGCACCAACAATCAGAGTCTTGGCCCCACAGCAGTTAAAGCAATGTAGCAACGATCTGGACTTAATGTTTGTGTTTAGAAAAGCCACTGAACATCCGAGTTTGATCAATCCGAACCAAACACAAATGAAGTCGGGCTCATTGTTCATCAGAAGCGCAACGGAGTCCCCTTTCTTCAACGTGCCCTGTTCGAGGAAGACATTCGCCAATGTGTTGCTCCGCTTGTCAATGTCTTGATAGGTGTACGTTATTCCCTCGTATATAAGGAAAGGTTTTGTGGGAATTCGCTCTGCCTGTTGGACGAATCTGTCAATGATAGTGACAACTTTTGAAGTAATTTTGAATATCTCCAGACGTGCGCCGTATCGGATGACTTTCACTAAATAAAAAACATCTTTCCAAAAGTAAGGGAAACACAGTTTCTGCACAACGTGCAGGGCGAAAACGCCAGCCACTAGACCTGTCACCCATCCCAACGAGAAAAACATCGCGACAATTCTAGAACAAGACAATGTAGGAGACGCCGTGGATGTCAGCAATGCATTGTTACAAAATGATGTAGATGAGAGCAGCGAATTCAGTTCAAGTCTTAGCTGGCTCTCTGACCTTATGAAACGCACATGGAATCATGTGACTCTTGTTGTACAACTAACCGCTAAATGGGGCGTGTCCTTACAAGAGCACGTTTTGAACCAGTCTGACAGCTTGTAGCAAAATGTGTAGAGACCTTAGTCAACATTCTTGCCGTTGTCAAGAATATCAACCACGCTTAGGATATAGATTTGCAAAACCCGAGATGGGTCCTCTGTCTATCTATATGGACCCATCTTTGTATCTGTGCCATTATAGCGTCTGTGACAACATGGGCAGCGCCATTGAGGCTATCTCCATTTTAAAGTAGTCACCGTTGTTCTTCACAATTGGCTTGATCCCTCCGATGACCCGGTTGGACATGACTCCAAGTGGGTCATCAGGAAGGATAAGGCCAATGAAGTTAGAAGTCCCACAAAGTTGACTACATTAAAATAGTGGAAGCCCTCAATGGAGCTGTTCATGCTAATACAGGCCTTTTGGCCCCTCTATGGATAGGTCAATATTTTCTTTTGACACTTATTGCCACCCTACCTTTCCTAAAGTGCGGTCAGGAGGACATTGTTTCAGGCCAGGAACAGTCGGCTATACGTCACTCAGAATTAATATTGTAATTTTTTGATTCACAATTTCATTTGCAGAAATGGTCAGTTGAATTTGAAAGGTCCAATGCAGGTGTTTTTATTTTTTATTTATTTTCAATTTCAAATAATTTCTGGGTAACAATTAAGTACTTTACGGGGATTGTTTTCAATTAAAATGGTCAAAAAGAAACACAGGTTTTTAGCAAAGAGGAATTTCTCAAGCAAAAATGTAACTAGGACTATCTGAGAGTGGTCTGAGCTCTTACACTAAAAGGGCATTATCATAATTTTCACAATTTCACATTATTATTCCAACCTCATAGCGTGGAAATGTATATATAAAACACAGGAAAAATGTAGATTTTGACTGCACTAAGCCTTTAACAATATAATCTTTCTGAATGTAACAGCATTCTTAATGTAACATCATCAAGGTTATCATCATCATTTTTGCCACAGAGAACACTGCCAGAGCTACTTTTCAACCTTCTTCTGCGTGGTTTACAAGGATTGGTTTAAAACGAGGTCTGTTGTTTCAGCAACAACACGTGATTGTGACATTGCATCAATTGTAAATTAAGTATCAATTCCAGCTATTTATGCCACTCTTCCCAGTCGTCAGTCTGAAATTGAATTTACTGGCTTACAGAATTAAAAACACAGACACTGACTGTTTGTTTGAAAAAGTTTTAGGTCACTGACTGACCCTAATATGCCTTAGACGGTCAGTCAGTGCCCTGAACCGTTGCACCTTTTATGGATGTAAGCCTACGTATGTCTTTGACAATGCTCTACCACGAACCAACGTTTTCATTAATTATTACGTAGACACCAGTGTTTATTCATTGTAACTTTTTAGTAGGCTACAAGGAACATTCGTATAAAGGCATCAATGGACCATGGATGGGGTCAGAATTATTCTCCGTTCATATGACCCTTTTGGTCCTTTCAAAACAGTCATTAGGATTCTGCTGAAGAGACTGTACCCCTCCCTGGAGGAAGGTCTCTGGGTCTTTATCTATCCAGGAAGTCCTATAGAGGGTCAGGAAGTCCTATAGAGGGCCGGGAAGTCATATAGAGGGTCAGGACACCTCTTTTACAAGGAATACCTGTGTCGTGTCCTGAGAAACTTCACTTCTCATTATTCCAACACAAGGGCTTTGTCTAGAACCATAGAGATAAGCAGGTTTGGGTTACCTCACTTCTATTTAGGCAAAACCCCACTGGGCCCAGGCAAGAACTGTTGATTGTCAAGGTGTGTTATTTTGTCAGTGAGAACTGGAATGTTCTAGTAGTGTCCTCCTTCCAATTCAAAGTAATTCAGTGATTCATGTCATCTGAGAACCTAGCAAATGTTGATTTTGGAGTCAGCCATCACTGTAACTGTCAGTTGCTTTGAATAAAGCATTTAATGGATCACATTGTGAGGTAGTCTAGAGGTTAAGAGTGTTGGGCCAGTAACCAAAAGGTTGCTGGTTCAAATCCCTGAGCAAACTAGGTGAACAATCTGTTGATGTTCCCTTGAGCAAGGCACTTAATCCTAATTGCTCCTATAAATCACTCAGGATAAGAGTGTCTGTAAAATGCCATCTCTTGGTTTTACTCATCGGGTTAGAGTATGTACAGTATGAAGCAATGACCAAGCACACCTGAGGAACCAGTAAAAGAGGTCAGAGAATAAAAGGTTGTTTGCCTTCCCCTTTCTCTGAATGAAACAGCAGTTCTCAGACAATGTCTTCGCTTGAAGGTTCTTGAAACTCACAATCACTATAGAAACATTATAACATTTAGAAAATGCATTTCTCATACTAGGGCTTATCATAAAAGCACATTGAAAAAACACTGTTAATGCACAATACCCCTCATGTCTTTGGATATGTCAGTGTCAAGAGAAGAAACACTCTGCAACTTCCACATAGATTCCCTTGTATTATAGCAGCACCACCTGGTGAAACAGATTATTTTGTACTATAGCAGCGCCACCTAGTGAAACAAATGATTATCTTGTAACATAGCAGCGCCATCTGGTGAAACAGATTATCTTGTACTATAGCAGCACCACCTGGTGAAACAGATGATTTCGTACTATAGCAGCACCCCCTGGTGAAACATATGATTATCTTATAATATAGCAGCACCACCTGGTGAAACAGATGATTATTTTGTACTATAGCAGCACCACCTGGTACCACCTGGTACTATAGCAGCACCACCTGGTGAAACATATGATTTTGTACTATAGCAGCACCACCTGGTGAGACATATTCTCTTGTAATTTAGCAAAACCACCTGGTGAAACAGATGATTTTTGTACTATAGCAGCACCACCTGGTGAAACAGATTATCTTGTACTATAGCAACACCACCTGGTGAAACAGATTATATTATACCATAGCAGCACCACCTGGTGAAACAGATTATCTTGTACTATAGCAGCACCACCTGGTGAAACAGATTATCTTGTAATATAGCAGCACCACCTGGTGAAACAGATTATATTGTACTATAGCAGCACCACCTGGTGAAACAGATTATCTTGTACTATAGCAGCACCACCTGGTGAAACCAATTATATTGTACTATAGCAGCACCACCTGGTGAAACAGAGGGACTTCAGAAACGAGCGTTCCTATCAATGACCTCTGATGATGCGCTCGTAACTGAAGGGTTGCCATCCAGACATTTGATGACGCCAGTAACTTAAGGGTTGCCAGTTCGGATCCCAGGGCTGAGGGGAAAATCTGGCAACCAGAAGGTTGCTAGCAGAAGAATCAGGGATTGTAACATACTCTGTTTCACGGAAACATGGCTCTCTCTGGATATACTGTCCCCGTCCATTCCACCATCTGGGTTCTCAGTACATTGCGCAGACAAGAATAAAGAACTCTCCGGGAAGAAAGGCGGTGAGGTATGTTTCATGATTAACCACTCATGGTGCGATTATGATAACATATAGAAACTCAAGTCCTTTTGTTCACCCTACCTAGAATACCACACAATCAAATGAAGGCAGGTATTATCTTCCAAGATAATTCTCTTCAGTTATAGTCACAGACGTGTATATTCCCCCTCAAGCCGATACAATGACGGCCCTGAAAGAACTACACTGGACTTTATGAAAACTGTAAACCACATATCCTAAGGCTGCATTTATTGTAGCTGGGGATTTTAACAAAGCAAATTTGAGGAAAATGCTACCGAAGTTCTACCTACACATTCACTGCAGAACTCGAGCTGGGTAAACATTGGACCACTGCTACTCTTCTTCTTCATTGGGGTTTATCGGCGGTTGGCATCCAACGTTATGGTGCATTACCGCCACCTACTGTACTGGAGTGTGGGTCAGAGACAGGGAGAAACTAAATCCTACCTGCCAGCCCCGTTTCTCTTAAAAAATGTACATAAAAAATAAATATTTGAGACTATATCTAATGACGTTCTACTCAATATACTCTTTAAACTAATTTCCTGTATCCCCTTCTCCCTCATACTAGATCTCAGCCTCTCTCTTTCCCTCTGCTACTGCCCACACTGTAACAATCCATGCTCCACGGTCTCTGTTTCCTGGCAATAATCACACTTTCCTGTTGGATGCTTTCCTATCACATTTAAGGACTTATTCAACTGGCTGTGTCCCACCCTTAATCTTGTAAAAATAGCCTCCTCTCTTCTGTCCCTTCCTGTCGTTCCTCCCCTCCCCGACTTTCCTCTGTACTTGAAATAAATGCCTGTCCTTAGTATCTCTTTTCCACTGCTCCTGCCATCTCTACACCATCACTGTCCATATCAGGCTTTTTGCCTCTGCCTTGCTCATTGAAACTACAACGTCAACATCCCCACTTCTAAGTGCTTGTTTAGCCAGTACATCAACTGCCTCGTTCCCCTCCACCCCCACATGGGCTGGGACCCAAGTAAATGTTATCTGTAACCAATCTGTCTCATCCTTCCATGGGTTTGTAGCACCTCCTAAAGCAGGTATTGTCTGCTACGTGAGCTAAAGGACTGGAGACTCATTAACACTGCACATGAATCAGAGCAAATAACTACTCTGTCTGGCTTGACTTCCTCCATCCACTGCAAGGCCAACAGTATGGCCATCAGCTCTGCCGTATATACAGCCAGATGATCTGGAATACGTTTCCTGACTTCCACCCCACATTCCTGCACTACAAATGTACGTCCTGTCCTTGGATCTTTTGAACCATCTGTGTATATGGTCACAACATCCTGAAACACAGTATCCAGACGTCTCTTAAACAAATGAAAGGGTTCAACACCCTCCCTATCTTTCTGTAGTCTCTCCAACCCTTCTAGATCAACTACAGGAGGTGGGAGTAGCCATTCAAGAAGGTGGAAAGCTTCAAGTTTCTCAGTGTACACATCACTGACGATCTGAAATGTTCCACCCACACAGACAGTGGGGTGAAGAAGTCAACCTCAGGAGGCTGAAGAAATTTGGCTAGGCCCCTAAAACACTCACAAACTTTTACAGATGCACAATTGAGAGCATCCTGTCGGGCTGTATCACTGCCTGGTAAGGCAGCTGCACTGCCCGCAACCGCAGGGCTCTCCAGAGGGTGATGCGGTCTGCCCAACGCATCACCAGGCACAAACTACCTGCCCTCCAGGACACTAAGAGCACCCGATATCACAGGAAGGCCAAAAAGATAATCAAGAACATCAACCACCCGAGCCACGGCCTGTTCACCCCACTATCATCCAGAAGGCGAGGTCAGTACAGGTGCATCAAAGCTGGGACCGAGAGACTGAAAACCTCAAGGCTGTTAAATAGCCATCACTAGCCGGCTTCCACCCGGTTACGCAACCCTGGACCTTAGAGGCTGCTACCCTATATACATAGACTTGGAGTAATGGAACACTAGTCACTTTAATAATGTTTACATACTGCTTTACTCATCTCATATGTGTATACTGTATTCTATTCTACTGTATTTTAGTCAATGCCACTCCGACATTGCTCGATCTAATATTTATATATTACTTAATTCCATTATTTTACTTTTAGATTTGTGTGTATTGTATTGCTGTGAATCGTTTTTAGATACTACTGCACTATTGCGGCAGGTAGCCTAGTGGTTAGAGCGGTGGGCCAGTAACTGAAAGGTTGCTGGATCAAATCCCTCAGCTGACAAGGTAAAAATCTGTTGTTCTGAACAAGGCAGTTAACCTACTGTTCCCTGGTAGGTCATCATTGTAAATAAGAATTTGTTCTTTACTGACTTGCCTAGTTTAAATAAAATAGAAACTACTGCACTGTTGGAGCTAGGAACACAAGCATTTTGCTACACCTTCAATAACATCTGCTAATTATGTGACCAATAACTTTTGATTTGAATCTCAGGTGCCACTTACTGCTGCTGTGCCCTTAAGCAAGGCACTTGACCCATAATCTGATTCAGGGGGGAACAAACCACACATACCTTCATAAAATAAATGAAGTTGTATTGTTATTAGTTTTGTAAATACATGAAATCCTGCAAGTCACTGCCATGATTATAAAACTGCAATTTAACAATTATTGAAAATATTCGGAATTTGTCCTATGTTTTAATGGTAAGCTTATGGTTGATAACTTGTATAGCGAAGTGAACTTTGGTTCTGTAATTTCCTGCACCACAGACAGATGGCATGGTTGTGTGCTTGTTAACATTTCAGCATTGAAACCTTATGGTTGCCAGTAAAATACGGGAAATTCAAAATTTGACATTTGTTAGGATCACAACCCTAAACTTGACCTTTGCCCTAAAAAGGTTTTCCGTCTGCCCCCGAATTAAAAGAGAGTAAGTGTTGAACAAGCGCCTGACAGAAATTCACGCTCTATGTATAGTTAAAAGTCGATAACTCAGTTTTGCACGACTCGTCAAATCTTATCCCACTGAGGTGTGGTCTTAATTTTTATTTCAGCATATAGAATTATTAATAAAGCATTTATAAGCATATAGAAACATTTATAAGAATTTACAAAGGGTTATTCGTTGAAGTTATTATACAATGTTACCCAAAAAAAGAACCTCCTTAGTCCAGATTTCTCTTGTTGTTTTGTAGTGGACCGTTAACCCTTTTGATGAAGATGGAAACCCATCTTTGATTTGAAAATCAGCCATTTTTTGAAAGCAACAATTATGAGGTTACATTGGTTTGGAAAAATAAATGGAGAAATAGTTCTCCATGTGTCATTGATGGAAGAATGTATTTTACCATGTCAACATATTCCTCAATGGGATATCGCAATTCACTCAAAAAGGATTCAAATTTCATTTTTGTGGCGCTAATGCCAAACCAAATCAAATTTATTTGCCACATGTGCCGAATACAACAAGTGTAGACTTTACCGGGAAATGCTTACTTACAAGCCCTTAACCAACAGTGCAGTTCAAGAAGAATAAAATATTAACCTAGTAGGCTAAAATAAAAAGTAATAATAAAAAGTAACAGAATAAGAATAACAATAACGAGGCTATATGCAGGGGGCACCGGTACCGAGTCAGTGTGCAGGGGTACAGGTTAGTTGAGGTAATCTGTACATGTAGGTGGGGGCGAAGTGTCAATGTAAATTGTCCGGTGGCGATTTTTATGAATTGTTCAGCAGTCTAACGGCTTAGGGGTAGAAGCTGTTGAGGAGCCTTTTGGTCCTAGACTTGGTGCTCGGGTACCGCTTGCCGTGCGGTAGCAGAGAAAACAGTGTACGATATGACGCAAATGAAAGATTTGTATTTCACAGTGAAAAGGATCACTATACTTGGGGGTTGGTGTGCCGAATGGCATCATGTCGTGGATGCTACAGTGTACAGCATAGCCATATTAGTAGCTGTAGTACCAGTTTAATGAATAGCACCAGTATAGTCTTGACATGAAAACTACCTAATATGACTACAAGCAGTAGTATGTTCATGTGCATAGTATACACATGTTCTGAAGCCCTTACACATTGTTGACATTGCAGTCATTCAAGCTGATTGCATACGGAGAGTCCCAACCTTACCATGTTCTGAAGCCCTTACACATTGTTGACATTGAAGTCATGCAAGCTGAATGCATACGGAGAGTCCCAACCTTACCATGTTCTGAAGCCCTTACACATTGTTGACATTGAAGTCATGCAAGCTGAATGCATACGGAGAGTCCCCATCTTACCATGTTTTGTTTTACCCAGAAAGGTATCAGTCTCTGCTGTGTACATTATCACTAAGTTTAGTGCATTTTTTTAAAGAGGAAGTAGGAGAAAGGGACAAAAACACACTACATTAATATCCAACAACTCAATGCTGTCAACCTGATCTCTGACACAGGAACCTACGAAGCTTAGTGTAGGTACATTGTGTATTGATTTTGTGTCATCAAATCTTTGATGATGTGGGGATGTATAATAGACTTCCTTGTCTTTCACGGTACAGATTGACAAAAGCAGTTGTTGTTGAGGGTTAACTGCCTTGTTGAAAAGGCAGATTTTTCCACTTTGCAGATTTTTCCACCTTGCCGGCTTGGGGATTTGAACCAGCAACCTTTCGGTTGCTGGCCCCAACACTCTTAAGCACTAGGGCCAACTGCCTTAGACCTATAGGTCCTGAATCAGTATTAACTGTTCTTATCTACAATTAGGATATCTACAATTAGCCCATGTTTCCCTGACATACTGTCCCTTACTTTTATTATATTTATAAGAGCTATAACACATACAATATGCATATCCTAAACCTGGCCATAACAATTTTTTAAAACCAAAACGTGCACCAGGGGGCCAGGACCGAGTTTGGGAAACCCTGTTGTAGGCTACATGTTTTGCGCAATGGGGAAAGTGATTTCCTTGGGCATGCGCGGTAGCATGTGGATACTAGAGGTATTTAAATCTCATGGTAAACATCTCCGAACGTTACAAGCTGACATTCTTTGGAGAGCGCACTTACACAGTTTGCGTAAAGATGATGGTATGGATAACATGGATGTTTACTACATTTGCCGCAGGACTTTTTGCAATTCTGGTATTCCAAAGGATGACTTACCCATTCTTTTGGGAGGATTTGATTTATTACCTAAACCTTCGGAAGGTTGGAAAGGCGTTGAAGTCTCGTATGCAGAGAGGAGTCATCACTTACCTCGACAGCTTTCTTTATCAGGCAAAGAAGATGCCTGACAAGGCTTTCATAGTGTTTGGGGGTCAAACGCTCACTTACCAGGACGTTGATAAAAGAAGCAACCAATTTGCTAAAGTATTCAGAACAGAAGGTGGTTTGAAGAAGGGTGATATTGTGGCGCTTCTGATGAGCAATGAGCCTGATTTTATTTGTGTGTGGTTCGGACTCAGTAAACTGGGCTGCGAGGTCGCCTTCCTTAATTTCAATATCAAATCCAAATCGCTCCTATATTGTTTTGAAAGTTGTGGAGCAAAATCACTCGTCGTAGGCGCAGGTAATTTATTCCTGTCAATCAAGATAGTGTCAAAATTATTACATATTTGACGTGTCTACTTGCATTTTTCAGAATATGTAACAAGCTCAAACCTATGCACGACGTCCTGCACGATTTGGGCATGTTGAATCACGTTCACATTTGAATGCCATAACTTCATATTAGGAGAGGAAACATTGCATAATTACTCCCATGTTTTCAAATGTAGTAAAGCTGCATGGTTTGCTGTAACGTACGGTTCGCAACTGCGTTGTCGCACTGGTGGTTGTAAATATATATATATTTATAATAATGAGGGTGATACTGTAATCTGATGGTCAATGTAGGCTGTTGTATTCAAACACCTGTGGACACATAGGGATACGGTTAGTATACATACACGCATCTCCTGAATGTGAAACATTTCATGGACAATGATTTATATTGAATAAAACCTTTATTCCCAGTTGAGCACATAGTAATATAAGATATTATTATTTTACAGTTAGTTCATTGCGAGAGGCCAAAGTTCTTCTGAGCATTGCAAAATATAAATAGATTAAGTTAGTATCCATAGAAGAGGCTTGTGTTTCTATTCATAGTACCAAAACACTTACAAGTGTACACTGTGGAAAATAATCTGCCACCATAGCATGTCGTCATGCACGTTATTGCTCAAATAAGAGAACGGCATTGAGCAATTTATCCATACTCTCCCAGCTTCGCTTAAATGTACTATATTCAAAGTATTCTAGTCTTCTTATTCAATAGAGGCTTTTCACATCATGCACATGACATTGTAGAGGACAACCACAATCTCTATATGTACTATAATCTCACGGCAGGAATGATTGAAATATTGCAAGTGCATGCACAACTATGGCCCTTACTCAATTCAACTGGCTTTAAGTTTGGTTTGAATAATGCCTTGTGTGAAAGAGCGTAGGTCTTTTGTTTTAGTTATAATGCCTTGTGTGAAAGAGGGTAGGTATTTTTTGTATCTTACTTTTGATGTCATATATTTTAACTTGTAGCAGTAGGGGATGTACTGTATATTTCCAAATAGCGCCTTACAAGTAATCCCCAGATAGGGTTGCAACATTTTGGTAACATTCCCAGGTTCTCCAGAAATCCTAGTTGGAGGATTCTGGATTTCCTGCTTATTCCCTCCTGGTTCCTGGAATCTTCTTACCAGGATTTCTGAAAACATGGGAATTTTGGTAAAAGTTACTGGAATTTTACAATCCTACCCCCAACATTCACTTTTTGTTTTTTCTCTCACAGATTTGGTGAGTTCACTGGGCGAAGTGTTACCCTCCCTAAAGGAGAATGCCATTGAGGTGTGGGTCACGGACATTGGCTGCCCTCACGAAGGGGTCAACACGTTACTGGACAAGGTGGAGCAGGCCTCAGACATGACCTTACCTGACTGTCCTAGAGCTGACCTCATGTCCAACTTCCTGTTCATCTTCACATCAGGAACAACCGGTAGTACACTATTCTTACAAAAAATTGTTATTTGTTGATTTTATTGAACAGATCGAGAGAGGATACAGAGAGAGGTTGTGTCAAAGGGCAGTAGGCTGGATTCGAACCTATGCTGAACTATAGACGCATTACCACAAGAACAACCAGGCCACAGTAGTACGCTATTCTGATACGGTCAACTTCATATCAGGAAGAACAGGTAACTGTACAGTCGACTCCAAAAGATGCTCTGAATGCTTACACTAAACTACAGCACTGTCTGATAAAAAATTATTTAGAGAATGTATTTCATTCATATGGCTTGGAGTTGGCATCCTCCAGAGGCGACAATAACCATAAATAGAAACTAATAATACAAAAACTGAAATCTGAAAACTCTATTTGCAATTGCATTGTAAACGTTTTATTTATTTTGATGTCGACTTGACTTGAATATTCATGCGGGGCCATTACTCCATATCTAAAACATTGGTCTCAAGGCAAAAGGTGAATGGATGGGAATTTGCATAGATATACGGAAACATAGTATCTAAAACAGAATCATTTGCCTGGATATCAATGCAAGCGTTTGCATGAAGACGGAAACTAGCCTACAGCTATTGTCAGAGAACATAAGGTAAGATAACCTAAATGTCTGTCTGCCAATACCCTGCGATAAAGGCCTGAGAAGGGGAAAATAGCTATGGGTACCCTATTGCACTAGGTTGAAAACAGTTCTTCCACACCGAAAGGCTCAAGTCAGCAGCATGTCAATTAAGCCCGGACAGATTTCTCTCATTTATTCCAAGCTGGCACCACATGCTCACTTTTAACAGCTCTGTTCAACACCAATATAAGGAGGGGTTTTCCTAGCCAACTGGGTTCCCAAGGAGAGTAGTAATTCACAGTGTCTGAAACAACTTCATTTTACTGAGAAGGAAATGTGTTTCAAATTGATATCAAGCTAGCTTTTTCTTCAGCGTCTAGTACTGGTGAATTTGTGCTAAATGTGTATAAATGGCTGCCAATGCCCCTCCTTTACCAGGGGTTTTCCAGGGCTTTACCGGGACAGGGCTTTACCGGGACAGGGTTTTACCAAGACAGGGCTTTACCAGGCCTCTGTGCAGTAGTAAAACAAGACCCACACCCTGTTAAAAGAGACGGGCCACTTCCAAGAATGTTGCTGATCCTTGACCTTTACTGTAGACTTCATGAAAGACACATCAGAGGCCTTAAGGTAAATTGTATTTTGGTGTGGACCTAGAAGTCAGAGAGGGACTACCTGGACTTGTCCAATAAGAAATGGTCATTTTAGTTTTCCGTTGCAAAATGTAAAAAACCCCGCAGTTTTTGCATTTTGCGGCTTTGCCACATTCGGATGAAGCCAATCTCTTCTGATGAAACGTTGTTCATGTCCAAATCATTATCATTTCAGTGTGCTATAACTGGTTGAGCGAGGGTGGCGGCTAGCCGACAGGGCGGAGGCGGCGACTAGGAACCACTAGCCTTGTGGTTAGAGCGTTGGGCCCATAATCAAAAGGTTGCTAGTTCAAATCCCCGAGCCGAAAGGTGTTAGAAATCTGTTGATCTGCCCTTATTGCTCCAGAATTATCCCTGGCTTGTGACCCCACTCTCTGAGAGTGTCTCAGGGGGAGTTGGGATATGTAGTGAAACAGGACAGATATAAGCACCTCCTGTTTGACCTTTGTCCAACCAATGCCTTACTCTATTCTCATACTTTCAGTCAAGTTTTGTTCATGCAGATACAATAAACATAACTGTTGGTGCTGTGTGCCTCTGACAGTTTGAGGGAAAAGCTTTAAAACTCTTCAGTAGAAATCAATGATGTCATAATATGAGAATGTTTAATATCACGTGGCCGTTATGAGTGGTGTAGTTTACATCCGCTCCGTGGTGTTTTCCCATTGGTACAGATCAACAATCAACTTCCCCTCCCTCAATCCTATCCTTAACCATTAGTGGGGAGAATGTAAAACCTGACCCAAGATCAGCGTCTCAGGAGGCATCTTCACTGTACTCTTTTTGTCTTTCAGGACTTCCTAAGGCAGCCCGGGTGGGACATCTCAAAGCCGTCATGTGCATGGCCTTCCTTCGTCTGTGCGGGGCCCGTTCGGATGACAACATTTACATCACTCTGCCCCTATATCACATGACCGCGTCTCTGCTGGGTATTGGTGGATGCATACAGCTTGGTGAGGAATACTTTTCAGTACGTTCTTCCTCCTGATACGTGACGCCACAGCTTGTCATCAGAAGTCACACTAAACAGGACTGAAAATAATGTCATTGAATTGAGACTGGTAAACTGTATTGCACTTAAATAGAGTCCTTAGCAGAGGTTGTCACTAATTCAGTAGACTACAGTGCATACGCAGAGTAACAAACTGCACCTATTCTAGCTTTTATAACAGACACGGGTTCAGATAATGAACTATTACAACTGTTTGCTTTAGCCTGCCTGAATTGCCAGGTGGGGAGGGGTTTTCACTTTTGAGACTTTTCTATTGGTTTCATTGCAGTCGGAAAGTTCAATCAAGCAAGTATACAGTGTTTACAATATATAAATAGTATTTTAACCTAGGTTGGCTCCCCATATCTGTTGCCACATATACATTAGCGTACAGACCAGTGGTTCCCAAATGACAGGCCTCTTCCTGCAATTTCCTTCTTCCTGCTGTTGGGTTGGGTTGCCTGCCATCTCCTCCCAGGTCATGACTTCAAAACAATGTTTTCTGTTTTGTCTGGATGGTCACGAGCGCAGTCCAAAAAAAGTTCTGAGATATAGAACCAAAGAAAGTCCAGAACTACCCCGGTCAAGGTGTCCAGTGGTTTTACTGGATTCCTTTTTTCTCAATGGGGTATGTTTGACTGGTTCCCAGCTGGCTAACTAGATTTCCCACAGTGTAATTTTAGCATGGAGGGAAAAGACGTGGCAGTGGGGGAATCTGACAAAAGTCGCACAATTCCTGGAAGTGAAACCATACATACTGGTGTGCTGTAGATTGCGGGATTAGGATGTGGTATCAGAAAACCAAAAGTATCATGGGTGTCTATATTGTCTTCGGGTTAGGCACTTCAACATGATGTCATAGTCTCATTTCAACAATAGTAAATACAGTGTAGGACTCCTAAATGTGCCATCCAGTTGTCCACCCGAAACAAAGGTCCTATCAAAGGTGAAGAGATGACGACGAATATGTTAAAACGCACGACGAATATGTTAAAACACATGATCAGTGTTGGTGTGGGAGGATTATCTAATGTAAAAGCTTAAAGTTAAATAAATAAACTTTTATTTGTCTTATGGTGACTAATGTAACATTACTCTAACATGTCTTTCTTTTCCTGGGATTCCAGGGGCAACGTGCATATTGAAAAATAAGTTTTCTGCCAGTCAATTTTGGAAAGACTGCGTAAAACATAATGTGAGCGTATTTCAATACGTCGGAGAGCTCTGTCGCTACCTGGTCAACCAACCTGTGGTAAGACCTTATATTCATCACTCTGGTTCGTCTTGGGTTTTTCACTCATTTTTCACAAGTTATTTAGTTAAATTAGTGTCTTGAGTAGGCCGAGTGAGAAGACTGGAATTGACTCTAGCCGTGAACGCCACCATGTGCTAGCCCAGTGCTCTTCAATCCTGGTCATGGAGACACCGCTGAGTTTGTGCTGGGCTATGACAAAAGCCTGCACACCCTGTGGGTCTCCAGGACAAGGAATAAAGAGCGCCTCAGATAAAGAGATTACTACTATCATATCACAGTACACTACTAGTAGGGTAAAACCTCAAGTTGCCTTTACAATTAACGACACACTAATAACCAGTGTAACAACGTTGTAGTTACATAACTCCTTTGTAATTACTCAGTAATAGATTCTGAGTGTTATAATCTGTTTTCTGTAGGTCCCTGAGGAGAGGGCCCACAAAGTGCGTGTTGCAGCAGGGAGTGGTCTGAGGGCAGATGTCTGGAGGGAGTTTGCCAGGCGCTTTGGGAAGATCAATGTCCGGGAGGCCTACGGTTTAACTGAGGCCAGCATTGGCTTTGTCAACTACACCAATGAAATAGGACCCATCGGAAGGGCGGGCTACTTCAACAAGGTCAGGCATGGTGCACTTTGCTTTGTAGTTAACTGGGATAGGCTACCAAACAGTAAAACCCACAGGCCTGCTACGCTGGACATAGAACTTTTGCAGCGCGTGAGACGCTCCTCTTCATGTAACCCTTTCCTGCAGTCAATGACAAAATGCGCCCTTGTTGGCCTCATGGGTGGAATTTTATTCATATATTTAATCATAAACAAATATTATTAAAAAGAGAACGAAAATCTGGTGCTTCTATGTCAAACAGTTTTGTTTTAGTTCAGTCTTCTGTGATGTGTATATGAAGTGTAATATTGGGATCCGAACTCAAAATGGAATACATTTCAACTCTATATCTGACATGGTACAGGTGTCTTTGTTTTTTAAGCCCATAGCCATGTGTGTGAGGAGTGTACTTTGGATTCAAAGTAGATTTGTTTAAGACTTCCAAGAATCATTCTGTGTGACCCTGATTTAGACCACTCAGTAAAAGGTTAAATGAAGTCTGGGCGTAAGCAGCGGCTCCATGAGGTGCAAGCTACTCATTGTAAATTACTCTGGTTCTATATTTTTGGGGGGGTCTACGTGGCTTGCACTCTGTTCACACCGGGTGAAAAGCTCTGCGGACAGTTTTGCACTGTTTACCCGAGGGCCGCGCTGTTTACCCGAGGGCCGCACTGTTTACCCGAGGGCCGCACTGTTTACCCGAGGGCCGCGCTGTTTACCCGAGGGCCGTACACAGACCTTTTGGGGGGCAGGTGAACAAACTCATTCAGCAATTATGATTTAGATTATAATTTAATTACATAAAAGCAATAGATGTAATTAAATAGCACGTATTACAGTGGGTTCAGAACAACGACAAAAACTGTATACTTTAGCAAATGGAAGGGCAAAGGGGCATGTGCTCTGCCCCGGTGCCTGGTTTTCCAGACGCCACAGTGTAGCTCCCCTGTCATTCTGTCTGAAAGGTCATATCTGACCAGATGTGTCTGTGTGTTTCCATAAAAGGCAGGGCCAGAGTATTGTAAAGTATAGTAATCCAGAATGTCTTGTTGGTTTTTAGTTGTAGAGATTTAACTGCTGCTAAATGGAACAGAAGCATGGCGCACACAGAGACTGATACACACAGAGACTGATACACACAGAGATTGATACGCTGTTGATTCATGTCCTCTCTTCATGTTTCTCCAACTAAAAACCAACAGCATAATCTGGATTATCAACAGTGTGTCGGCCTCTCTGTGTATCTTTTATCCTACTAAAATGGATTATTTCTAGCCCCATCTTTTACACTTTGTTTCATTGTTTTGCAGCTTAATATGCCCTTTGAGTTCTTGAGTTGTGATCCCCAAACATATGAGCCGATACGGACCGACTCAGGACGATGTGTCAAAGCAAATAAAGGTAAGCAAAGATTTATAAAATAGGATCATTTCTGATGATGGCTCTTATGCACTATTTGATTTACAGCGTCATAGAATTGTGGGTGTGTGTGTGTGTGTGTGCGTGTGCATAAATGCATGTCTGATTGACTGGGTTTGAACCAAGATAACAGATATGTATGAAAAATACCCTCAAATAAAAGGATATATATATATAAAACCTGCGTGTTTGTGTCCGCAGGAGAGACGGGCCTCCTGGTGGCCCCGGTGTCGGTCATGAATCCTTTCCTGGGGTACGCTGGGAATACGCTTCAGTCAGAGAAGAAGCTCCTCAGGGACGTGTTCAAGGAGGGAGACTTGTACTTTAACACCGGAGACCTCATGCTTCAGGACCACAGAGACTTTGTCTACTTCCGTGACCGTATCGGAGATACCTTCAGGTAAAGTGGAAGTAGCCTATGCAGTATTTCTCAACTGATTTTTAAAAGGATAGTTCAGTGCTTATCAGACCTGGGTTCAAAGTACTTGTTTTCTTTCAAATATGTTGGGGGGGGGGGGGGTTGGGTCTTTTGGTAATATTAGAATGACGTATTGCATTCATTCCATTGGCCCAGTATTTGAAAGAAAACAAACACTGTTTGATTGCAGGCGCTTACACTTCCCTTATGTATTCATTTGGATAGTGAAGCTAAAACTTTTTAATTTGACTCTATACTCCAGTATTTCGAATGAAAGATTTGAGGGGGTTTTCACACGTTTTACCGTTTAGAAATGAATGCACTTTATGTATCTAGTCCCCCATTTGAAGGTGTATTTGCACAAATTGACTTACGTATAATGTATTAAAAGTAGTGAAAAGTTTAGTATTTGGTTCCATATTCCTAGTACGCAATGACAACATCAAGCTTGTGACTCAACAAACGAATCCATTTGCAGTTTGTTTTGGTTGTGTTTCAGATTATTTTGTGCCCAATAGAAATGAATGGTAAATAATGTAATGTGTAACTTTCTCACAATCATTATTCAGAATTCATTCGTGATTATCCGTAATCATGGTAGCATCCACATTAATGTAGAAGTGTTCAGAAACATTCTATTTTTATTTACAATAAAAGTGACTCCAAAATAACACATTAATTACCAATCATTTCTGTTGGGCGCAATATAATCTGAAACACAAACAACAAGTGCATCCAAAAAATCTGGACTAGATACATTCATTTCTAAACGGTATATATATATGTATCACACACAGTTGTTTACATACACCTTAGCCAAATACATTTAAACTCAGTTTTTCACAATTCCTGACATTTAATCCTAGTACAAATTAGGTCAGTTAGGATCACCACTTTATTTTAAGAATGTGAAATGTCAGAATAATAGTAGAGAAAATTATTTCTTTCAGCTTTTATTTCTTTCATCACATTCCCAGTGGATCAGAAGTTTACATACACTCAATTAGTATTTGGTAGCATTGCCTTTAAATTGTTTAACTTGGGTCAAATGTTTCGGGTAGCCTTCCACAAGCTTCCCACAATAAGTTGGGTGAATTTTGGCCCATTTCTCCTAACAGAGCTGGTGTAACTGATTCAGGTTTGTAGGCCTCCTTGCTCGCACACACTTTTTCAATTCTGCCCACAAATGTTCTATAGGATTGAGGTCAGGGCTTTGTGATGGCCACTCTAATACCTTGACTTTGTTGTCCTTAAGCCATTTTGCCACTACTTTGGAAGCATGCTTGGGGTCATTGTTCATTTGGAAGACCCATTTGCGACCAAGCATTAATTTCCTGACTGATGTCTTGAGATGTTGCTATATCCACATAATTTTCCCTCATGATGCCATCTATTTTGTGAAGTGCACCAGTCCCTCCTGCAGCAAAGCACCCCCACAACATGATGCTGCCACCCCCGTGCTTCACGGTTGGGATGGTGTTCTTCGGCTTGCAAACCTCCCCCTTTGTCCTCCAAACATAACGATGGTCAATATGCCCAAACAGTTCTATTTTTGTTTCATCAGACCAGAGGACATTTCTCCAAAAAGTACAATCTTTGTCCCCATGTGCAGTTGCAAACCATAGTCTGGCTTTTTTATGGTGGTTTTGGAGCAGTGGCTTCTTCCTTACTGAGCGGCCTTTCAGGTTATGTCGATAGACTCATTTTACTGTGGATATAGATACTTTTGTACCTGTTTCCTCCAGCATCTTCAGAAGGTCCTTTGCTGTTCTGGGATTGATTTGCACTTTTCGCACCAAAGTACATTCACCTCTAGGAGACAGAACGCGTCAACTTCCTGAGAGGTATGACGCTGTGTGGTCCCATGGTGTTTATACTTGCGTACTATTGTTTGTACAGATGAACGTGGTACCTTCAGACGTTTGGAAATTGCTCCCAAGGATGAACCAGACTTGTGGAGGTCTACAATTCTTTTTCTGAGGTCTTGGATTTCTTTTGATTTTCCCATGATGTCAAGCAAAGAGGCACTGAGTTTGAAGGTAGGCCTTGAAATACATCCACAGGTACACCTCCAATTGACAAAAATGTTGTCAATTAGCCTATCAGAAGCCATGACATCATTTTCTGGAATTTTCCAAGCTGTTTAAAGGCACAGTCAACTTA
The DNA here is from genome assembly GCA_003317085.1 of Hucho hucho. Taxonomy (NCBI): domain Eukaryota; kingdom Metazoa; phylum Chordata; class Actinopteri; order Salmoniformes; family Salmonidae; genus Hucho; species Hucho hucho. The sequence continues at coordinate 13,032 of QNTS01006514.1, read as the reverse complement.
GTGTATGTAAACCTCTGACCCACTGGAATTGTGATACAGTGAGCCATAAGTGAAATAATCTGTCTGTAAACAATTGTTGGAAACATTACTTGTGTCATGCACATAGTAGATGTCCTAACTGACTTGCCAAAACTATAGTTTGTTAACAAGAAATTTGTGGAGTGGTTGAAAAACCACTGACTCCAACCTAAGTGTATGTAAACTTCCGACTTCAACTGTATATACATACATTCGGTACAGTCTTTTTGATCTCAAGTCCAAAATGCCAGAGTATAGAGCCAAATTAAAAGTTGTAGCTTCACTGTCCAAATAAATATGTAGGGGACTGTATATATTCTCAATACATTTTGGGGTTGAAGTATACACAATTTATCTATGCAACCAATAAGATCATGTACGAGTTTCCCAACTGTTTTGGGGGGGAGACACACATTGCTTTAAACATTTTGCTTGCAAATAATTTACTGAACTCTGTCTACCAGTAGTCACACAATGTACCTGTTGATGTATACAGTATCTCTTTGTAGGACCCCTTTGCATTAGGAACACAGAAGTTGTTGCAGATTACCCTGAGTTTTTATGAGTAGTTGGGATATTTGCCTTGAATGATGACGGAATCTAGCCTGGGTAACAGACTGTTCAAAAAGGCTACATTGTTGCTATGGTAAGACATTGACTTGTTCGCTAAAGCAGAAACAGACCAAGGGGGCCTCCCGAGTGGCGCAGTGTTCTAAGGCATCACTACAGACCCGGGTTCGATCCCAGGTTGTGTCGCAGCCGGCTGTGACTGAGTGGCCCATCAGGCAGCGCACAATTGGCCCAGCGCTGTCTGGGTTAGGGTAGGGTTTTGCTGCCCGGGATGTCTTGTCCCATCACGCTCTAGCGACTCCTTGTGATGGGCCGGGCACATGCACGCTGACTTCAGTTGCCAGTTGTACGGTGTTTCCTCCGACACATTGGTGCGGCCGGCTTTCGGGTTAAGCGAGCAGTGGTGTGTCAAGAAGCAGTGCGGCTTGGCTGGGTCGTGTTTTGGAGGACGCATGGCTCTCTACCTTCGCCTCTCCAGAGTCCTTACAGGAGTTGCGGCGATGGGACAAGACTGTAACTACCAATTGGGGAGAAAAAGGGGTAAAAGTAACCAGGCTTAAAAGAGTCTGAATATTACAGAATACAGTATCTGTCATTTACCGTTTCCATATGTGGCATCACCATGAGTCATTCCTCATTTTGTCTTCATCCACTGAGCTTAATTTTCCATGCGATCAGCATGGGTTGTCCCCCTCTGTTGTTTCTCTCCATTCAAGTGTTCAATTGCTCAGGCATTCATCACAATGGCAGCCTTGCACGATGTCCTTGTTGTCCTTTAGCAGCTTCCCCTCCAGTCATGCAAATGAGCTCCGGAACCGAGGGAGACCCCACATAGAATCAGGCACCCTTTGTCCCCTCCTTACTCTCCAGACTGGGTTCAAATACTATTTTAAATAAATTCAAATATGAAAGCCAGGCTTAATTGAGCTTGCCTGACCCAGTGTAACCAATAGACTAACCGCAAAGTGCACTTTGATCATCTGGCTCTCAAGGCAGTCGAAGGCAAACACTTCAAAGTATTTGAAAGATTCCTAATAGTTTTTGAACCCAGGTCTGTTCCTCTACTCCTCTGCTTTAACTCTTGGGCATTTTGGCGGAAGCTCCCGCTTGAGCCTAATCCAAGTTGGCAAAACAGTGGCCAAGGGAAAGGCCCCTTTTTCCCCCTTTCCACCTCCGACTACCCCCTACCATTCCACGGTCCAGTCACAAAATCCAGCAGTGACGCAAGGCCCTCCTCCAAGAGTGGACGAGGGGGAATGCCTTTCAATCAGACCTGGGTTCAAACACTATTTGAAATCTTTCAAATACTTTGAGCGTTTTTCTTTAGCCTTCCTGGAGGGCCAATTGGGAGGGGGTTGCAGTTTTTGGAGTTTTCTATTGATTCCATTGCAGTCGGCAAGCTCAATCAAACACATATGTAGTATTTGAACCCTGGTCTGCTGTAAAGTTCAGAGTGCTACACTCCCTCATCCCCCATTCCCGATGCCACAGTTCCCGGAGGGGGTCTGACCCAGGGGCTTCATGGGAAGTGATTACCATGATTAGAGGGATGAAAGGCTTGTTAGGGGGGGCAAAAGCTTCTGTCTGGTGAGCGTCTCCATGGCACAATGCCATCGCTTGTCTCCCCGTCCCTCTGCGCTTTGGCAAGGTTTGGTGTATTGCCCAAGTACCCAAGTATGACGCAGGGCTGGGCAATGATCCACACAACTGCTTTGTTGCTACCTTGAAGACTGCAAGTCTTTTAGGATTGTTGTGTACTGCATGTGTGTACATTTGTGCCGTGCTGTCTCCCCCTAAACAATTTTAAAGTATTTGTCTGGCAAAATAATGCAGACATTTTTATTTTATTCAGTTAAGAACAAATTCTTATTTACAATGACGGCCTAGGAACAGTGGGTTAACTGCCTTGTTCAGGGGCAGAACAACAGATTTTTACCTTGTCAGCTCAGGGATTCGATCTAGCAACCTTACAGTTACTGGCCCAATGCTCTAACCAGTAGGCTACCTGCCACCCCAGAATTGGGACGTTATGTTTCTTAACCTTTTTTAAAATATTCAGATGTAAATTATTCTTTTAAAGTGAATGACATGGTAATATCAATAGCTGGAATCTCTAAATGCATTTTAGAAGGCATACAGTATTACGGACTTTACTCAGTTAAATTGTATTAAAGGGATAGTCCACCCAAATACTTTATTATTTCCATACCTTGAAAGTAATCCTTTAACTTAGTGCCAATATTTCCAATTGATTTGAGATTGAGGCCAGATAGATGTCATGGAATATGGACGTAATGCCACTTGATGACGTTTGAGGAACTTATTAGATTTATTTATTATAATTTTTCTCCCCAATTGGTAGTTCACAGTCATGTCCCATTGCTGCAACTCCCGTACGGGACTCGGGAGAGGCGAAGGTCGAGAGCCATGCGTCCTCCGAAACACGACCCAGCCAAGCCGCACTGCTTCTTGACAACACTGCTCGCTTAACCCGAAAGCCGGCCGCACAAATGTGTCGGAGGAAACACAACTGGCGACTGAAGTCAGCGTGCGTGCACCTAGCCCGCCACAGGAGTTGCTAGAGCTCGATGGGACAATGACATCCCGGCTGGCCAGCCAAACCCTTCCCTATCCCGGACGACACTGGGACATTTGTGCGCCGGGATGCGATACAGCCCGGGATCGAACCCGGATCTATAGTGACACCTCAAGCACTGCCTTAGATGCACTGCCTTAGACCACTGCACCACTCGGAAGGCCATTTTTTATTATTCTAAAATCAGGTGAATTCTCTGTTAGTTCACCATAACTGGAGATCTGTGTTTAAATGTACAGGATGTACAGCTCGCCCTGTGGAAGATCATGCTTTGGCATACAAAATGTAACAGTGGAAGGTGAATTATGGGTAACACCTTCTTTGATTCACCTTTTTTATAACGCATTATGAATGCACTTTTAGTAAAACCCTATAGTGCATCGTAAGACCTTGTTATAAACATTCATAACAGCTCATTTTGGCAGCCTTTATAAATATCAATGCTTATTGCATTAAACACAGGTGGTGATATGAGTAAAACATGCTATAAGCATTCATTATAGCTTATGGTTCTTTATAAGAGATGCATAAATTCCTGTTATGTATTTATAATGCATGGCAAAAATGTGGCTCTAAAGAACGTGTTACTGAATTATTTTGATAATTACAGTAGGATTGACAATGCAAAATCTGCATGGATGTCGGATGGTCCTACTCTTAGCTAGCTGAAATCACTTACATGCTATCAGGGTGAGGTTTGCCCTCACCTCAACTCCTGTCTCTGACTGAGCACTCCTGTCTGTCTTTCAGTTGAGGCTGCTTGCAGGCTGCTTGCAGTATACTTATCTGTTGCTGCCATCTAGTGTTTAACATAGGCAGGCTGAGAGGACTATGACTGACTGATTAAATGTATTGTTGCACAAATCTAGGTAAATAATTCAATCTATTCAGTAGATTAATATATTGTCATTTATTGTTGCATCCCTGAAAAAGGTTAGATGAATAAATGTTGACGCCTATCTAAAAAAAAAGAATTATGCTAGCATTCTCACTAATTCATACCCATCATGCAGGCTGTTGCATTGCGAGCATTCAAGACGGCAACAAAAATGTGCAGAATATTTCTGCATATCGTGAATTAAATAACTGATTTCTTCCTCCTAGGTGGAAAGGAGAGAATGTGGCCACCACAGAAGTTTCAGAGATTCTCGGAAGTTTGGAGTTCCTGCAGGAAGTGAACGTCTATGGCGTTACTGTGCCAGGTCAATGTCCTTTCTGACGTCATTAATACGTCTATGGTGTTACTGTGCCAAGTCATCAACATCCTTTCTGACATCATTAAAATGTCTATGGTGTCACTGTGCCAGGTCATAGTTCTCGCTGACATCATTAGTACAAATAAATTGATTATAAAAAAAAATAATTTATGGTGCAGAGACCATATCGGACCTGGTCGAAAATGTTTGCCTAATATAACTTCAGTTTAGTATAATCATTATTATAGAACCATTTTAGCACCTTTTCTTGGCAAATGAATATGCAGGCCAAAATGTCTCACTACAAAACGTTATAGGGCAGCAGCTAGCCTAGCGGTTAAGAGCATTGGACCAATAACCGAATGGTTGCTAGTTCGAATCCCCCAGGCCGACTAGGTAAAAAAAAATCTGTCAAGGTGCCCTTGAGCAAAGCACTTAACCCTGGTTCCTCTTGTAAGATGCTCTAGATAAGTGTCTGCTAAATTATATAAATGTTTATCTGATTCATACATGCTTAGTACCCCTGTCTTACAATGCATTGCAACTGCATGATATGCATATAACGCTACCTAATTAGTTTTGTAAAATTGCCTCGGCCCACATTGTGTAAACTGTACTGATTGGTGAAGATGGGATCACATAACATTTTGGTGAAAAACATTTAAACAACATGTATGTAACATTTTAGAAGTAGCCTTGACGGCCTCCATAGGAGCAGGATGGAGCATGATGTACAAGTACACCCCCAGGAAACTAGTCAATCACAGGGCCTTAGGCGGCAGGTAGCCTAGTGGTTAGAGCTTTGGACTAGTAACCAAAAGGTTGCAACATCGAATCCCCGAGCTGACAAGGTAAACATATGGAGTTCTGCCCCTGAACAAGGCAGTTAACCCACTGTTCCTAGGCTGTCATTGTAAATAAGAATTTGTTCTTAACTGACTTGCCTAGTTAAATAAAGGTTAAATAAATTTAAAAATCCATCCTTAATGCTGAGTGCCAAGCAGAGACACATTGGGTCCCATTTGTAAGGTCTTTGGTATGACTTGGTCAGTGCTCAAACTCCCAACCTTTCAATCTCACGACAGACACCCTAACCACAAGGCCACTGAGTTGGCATGTAGCGTTATCCTTCATGTTTTATATACAGGTTATGAAGGCAGAGCAGGTATGGCAGCCGTCGTCTTAAAGATGGACCAAAAGCTGGATGGTAAAAAACTCTACAACCATTTGGTCCAAAGTCTCCCCGCTTACTCGTGGCCCTGGTTTCTACGGATCCAGGTAAGACGATCCTGAAACCACATGTGTCCATTCAGGGAAAAATTCTCCCCACACAAAACTGAAACTTAAAAAAAAAAAAAGTAATGACTGACTACTTATAATGAACTGTGTGTGATATATACATAACGATAATATACGGTTGGTACTGGAGTGTACCACCGTATAATGGATAAATCAATTAAATAGTTTGTTCTTGTCTTTGCAGAAACTGTATTGAAACCATGATATGCATACATACATTCAATACAATAACCTTAAATGGATAGTTTAAAAAAAAAAACACAATAAAAAGAACGATCCCTTCAAATCTAACCCCCAAAAAAATTCTATCACGTAGCGCATTTAGAATTTAAGCCCCTTGACCCTTTTCAACGTACTCTGTTCTTTATCTTCCGTAGACGTCCATAGATGTGACCGAGACCTTCAAGCAGCAGAAGAGGAAGTTGGTGCAGGAGGGCTTCAGCCCTGAGGCCGTCCAGGAGTCCCTGTATTTCTTGGACCTATCCCAGAGAGACTACGTCCCACTCACTCAGTCTCTGCACGATGACATTGTCTCCGGAAAGATACGGCTCTAGGCTGTCGAGTCAGTTCAGCAGGACTAAACAGAAAGGTGTATTTATGATAACAGGTTTATATACAGTACTGTTTTAAAGGTGTTATTTACCCAGGAAGCCTCACTGACTGACTGTGTACTGTGCATCTGATTTTCTGTCACGTTTTTTATTTTCTTCGAATTTTAGTTTCCATGTAAGGGATTATACAATATGGTCATTTTTATCAGATGTTTCTAGCCAAAGCAACTTACAATTAGCACCTGTATACAGTAAGACAGCCATCCGAGCCAGCAAAACCACATAGTTTACCTAAACGTTTAATACCTCCAAAAAAGTGGTCCAAAAAGAGTCCATATTTTGCACCGTCCATTGTGTACAATGTACTGCTAGATGGTACATTAGGAGAATATGCAGGCCTCAATCCAACATGAAATGGAAAGGTTGACAACATCAAATTCTATCTAATTGAATTGAAATGTAATTTAATTTTATGTCCCATGTGGCATCACGTGCTGATCCGCATACCATGTTTCAGTCAGCACGTACTGATCCGCGTACCATGTTTCGGTCAGCACGTGCTGATCCGTGTACCATGTTTCAGTCAGCATGTGCTGATCCGCGTACCATGTTTCAGTCAGCTCGTGCTACAGCAAGTTAACCCCTAAAGCTTGACTCATTTATGACCTGCAATTGTCTTTTCCTGTCCACAACTCTGGGCCTTAATTATATCCCCCTAGTTTTTCCTGGTCAAGTCACATGGTCATGAACAATTTCCAGCCATAAGTATGATTTACAAAGCTATTAAGTTATGGTAATGAATTAATGATTTTAATGACTTGCAGCTGGTTTTATCAAGTGTGACCACAGTGGTTTAGTTCTTATCAATGCCAAACGGCAAATGTTATTTAACCTTTACTTAACCCGGAAAAGACCCTAGAGGTTAGAAACCTCTTTTGCGAGTGGTACCTGAGCAGGAAATGTGAAACTAACCCAGTTAATCCCACCATTTTAATCCATAGACCTTTCAGGAACTAGAGCTGTTTTCTATACATTTAGACCTTTCAGGAACTAGAGCTGTTTTCTATACATTTAGACCTTTCAGGAACTAGAGCTGTTTTCTATACATTTAGACCTTTCAGGAACTAGAGCTGTTTTCTATACATTTAGACCTTTCAGGAACTAGAGCTGTTTTCTATACATTTAGACCTTTCAGGAACTAGCTGCTTTTGCATTACTACGATGTGACATTTTGAAAAATGACTGTGCATATTGTATGTATGCCCTGGATAATGTGGTTATTTTGTGTTTATGATTTGGTATTAGATTATTGCATAGGTTTTATGTGAATATATTTAGCTGTGTGTGTGTGTGTGTGTGTGTGTGTGTGTGTGTGTGTGTTATTTATATATAATGACAATTTGTTTTGTGGTTATGAGGATAATGTCATAACAGCACACTGGCGACTCACTTACAGTGAATTGCTGCGACTGTAGACGTACATATCTGCATCCTGACATTCCTGAAAGTGTATATTGACTGACAGAAGGAACATTTGTAGTTTAGGCATAAGGGTCAAAATTAATTCAGGTAACGTTTTAGGTTAAAGAATTAAGGTTAGGTATCGTTTCAGTGAGGTAATGGAAAGGGAAAGGCATAGAAGTTGACGTTGGGTTAGCGTACTACCGTCCGTCACCATTCATTTTCTGATGGATGTAAATATATACAGCCTTTCGTCTGGCCTTTTTACGTTTTGATTCCAACACTAATATCTCCAGTCATCCTAAATGTGGTGTTATAACATGTACTCTTGTCAAACAACATTCCCATTCCCTTTGTTTTTGAGACCGTGCTAGGACATCGTCTGTCTGTTATCATCTTAAAAATTACACCCTGTTTTAAAGTGATGTCTGCCCCAGATTATGTACATTATAACGTTCCTTTCAGTGGAAATAAACCATAATATTTCCATTGCAATGTGTGCCTGTGTGTGTGTCTTGCTATTTCACTCCTCTGTAAATGTGGCTATTCCCTGATAATACACGTTTGCATTATTGCTTACATAGACAGTAATTGCCTGTAGTTAATAGACAATATAATATATATAAGTAGACAACGTATAAGTAGTTCTAACACACATTTGTCATTGGAATGAAAAGTTATATCACCTGTTTAATATCCTGTGTTTTTTTTCACTGTATTTCTCTCCCACAGAATAAAAAATATCTTTACAAAATGTAAAGTTACACTATGATGGGGGTGTTTTGCTAAATGATATTTGGGACCTGTAACCCACTTTGAGGATATATGCCAAGAGTGTCAAACTCAATACCCGGAGGGCCGTGTTTCTAGGTTTTCGCTCTTCTCTAGTACTTGATTGATAAATGAAGGTCCTTGATTAATTGGGAACTCTTAATTCGACATGAATTGAACGGAAAAAACTAAAAACAAGACACTAGGCCCTCCGGGAATTGAGTTTGAGAACCCCTGATATATGTAATGTAGCCTAACCACGTAGCCAGGCTGGGGACGAGATTATATTCAAATCGCCAGGCTGGAGACGAGATTATATTCAAATCGCCAGGCTGGGGACGAGATTATATTCAAATCGCCAGGCTGGGGACGAGATTTTATGCAAAGTATTTTTTTTTTAAATAATGTACTTTCATATATGTAACGGTACACCGCCACCACGAGGGGGCACTCAAATACCCTATTTTCTACCTGTGAAGTATTTGAAAACAGATCACTGAACGTCACTTCCGTACACTGACACTGAGTCGCAATACTGACAACCATATCAGTAATTTGTGTTAAATATAGCCAGAGAGCAGGTAAAATAAAGATGAAACATGTCCAAACAAATAGCGGAGTCATTAATTAACATGTCTTCCGGATTGCCACACAGGAAATACCGAGATATAGCGGTACTTTAATTTCAGATGCCGGGGGACCAAACAACCTGCATGAGAGATGAGGAAATTACACATTACACTTCAGAAGAGCATGTGAAGAGCTGCTCATGAAAAATACTACGTAGCGCAATACTATCTATTTGTCCAATAACACTATGTTTAAATGCACATAACTGAAAATACTGTATGTTTAAGTTGTCATTAATTAACTTAATTTAAACCAATTATATTTACAACTCATTATTTATAAATTGTGGGCTAAATTGTAATGTCAAAGCTTTATTATTCATGCTGCAAATAAAACACATTTTCAAGCTACGTGGATAGTAACGTTAATTAGCGGAAACAATAGATTGTCTTTAGGAGCCAACGAATAACAGGCTGTTTACAACCCAGAAACAAATCTGTGAAAATGTTTTCTCTATCTTTTTTTTTTAGATATTGTTTTCATATTAAAACTCAAATTTCTGCATATCAATAACTTTATTTGTATTGGTGTCTTTTCTCCACATGCTCTGTCAACTTGTGTATGTTGAATGCTTGTAGCTTGTAGCTGTCAACTGTAGAAAAACAGTCGAACTGTATTCTGAAGAGACGTCTCTAATCAGCCACGAGAGGGTCTGTCTCAGAGGGTCTGTCTCAGAGGGTCTGTCTCTGGGACTGTAGAGACCGTGGCGGATCTCAGTACACCTCAGTGGAAATCTGTGGCTGCTTCTCAGTCAGACCTCCTCTGTGTCGTTCCCGCGGTGACATTACAGGACCGTCTTTGAAACTCAAGAGGCAACACGACATTTTTCGTTCTAAACTTTATTTTTTTCTGTTACGTTTTATTTGAACGTCATGTATTTGCAGGTATAGGTGATAGTGGAAAATGAGCTCTATCTAGCCATTCTTGAGATTCATTTCCACCGGATTAAATAACAACACATTTACATTGGAAAATTAGACAAAAAGTTTGTTTAGGATGTGGACCAAGAGGATTTTTTCGTGCTTGGTTGGACTAGTGGCGTTGACGGGTTTTCTAGTGGTAAAAGTAGCAGGACAAGGCCCTCCAACGCTCGGGGGGAAAACGCTTATCAAGGTGGATGGAGATCAGACGGCTGCCTCAAATCGAGTGAGGAGAAGAGGAAAGCAAGAATCCCTACGAGGGTAAGAATAACAGAATTTGAAGTTGAAAGAAAATATGATACCTCTACACCGAACCTGCTCACCTCAAAGTAACGTTTGTTGACAATACAAAAAATAAATGATCTAATTAGCAGCATAGATTGTTGATGTCATGAACTGAAGGTAGAAATCTTACCCACCAAAACCCCATACCAATTCCAAATGTCATGACATTGTCAAAATACCAATGTTACACAAACATAACATGAGTAGAATTGAATGTTAAATATTCATCTTTTCATCTGAGATAAATATGCAATATGAGTGGAGAATAATTTAAGAAATCAATTAATAAAATGTATGTATCTCTTCATCGACATCTATTTTTATTCTAAATTGAGAAGATTACATTTGTCTCTCTGTGACAACCATTTATTCTCAACGATCACCCCATGCATTTCAAATGAAAAAGCTTGTGTGAAATGGATTCCTAACTAACCATTGTTCATTTCCGCAGTTCTTAATCAAGTATGATTATTTACAACAGTGTGTTGTTGTTTCTAACTCCTTCCCTATAGGCCCAATGTGTGTGGATCACGTTTCCACTCCTACTGTTGTCCAGGCTGGAAAACCTTGCCCGGGGGCAACCAGTGTATCGTGCGTAAGTAGTGCAGCAGATGTTGAAGATAATAAAGTATCTCTGTGTTGAGTTGGTCTCTAGGAAATATGTGGGTTTTGCATAGGGCTCAGTTGACCATTAACCAATAAGAGGTGCTAATTCACATCTCATATAACTGTGAAGTAGTGCTTCTGGGTTATTGCGTGTGTCTTACACAATAATTTACAAAAAGCCAAAGAGCTAATGCGTTGAATGATTTCAGAATATTGATTCTATGTTTAGGAAAAGCTCTCTATGAAAACAAGACTTCTCCTATGCAATACATGTTCCGATGTTAGGCCTACATGTTTCTTTAAATACCAATCCTTGCATTATTGGTGTGTCATTATGCCCTAAAGCCATGCTTTGCACCTGTAAAGATACCAAAGAATTGTTGGATAATAAACTATTTTCACTGTCCTAATAAGTAACATGGAATGAGAGCAGAAACATCTCTAACAGCAACCAGTAAACTCTTTGTCTAACCACATAGTGCGCCTTGTTGGCATATCCCTTCCCTGGGACTTCCTCCAGCTCCTCCTGGGGGCTCAGCTTGCCCCCCCTTCCCTGGGACTTCCTCCAGCTCCTCCTGGGGGCTCAGCTTGGCCCCCCTTCCTTGGGACTTCCTCCAGCTCCTTCTGGGGGCTCAGCTTGGCCCCCCTTCCCTGGGACTTCCTCCAGCTCCTTCTGGGGGCTCAGCTTGGCCCCCCTTCCCTGGGACTTCCTCCAGCTCCTCTTGGGGCCTCAGCTTGGCCCCCCTTCCCTGGGACTTCCTCCAGCTCCTTCTGGGGGCTCAGCTTGACCCGGTAACTGGTGGCCACACCAGATACTGACTGTTACTTTTGATATTGACCCCCCCTTTGTTCAGTTACACATTATTCAATTTCTGTTAGTCACATGTCTGTGGAACTTGTTCAGTTTATGTCTCAGTTGTTGAGTCTTGTTATGTTCATACAATAATTTACACATGTTAAGTTTGCTGAAAATAAACGCAGTTGACAGTGAGAGGACGTTTCTTTTTTTGCTGAGTTTAGATACACTTGGGAAACTGTTGAGCGTGAAAAACTCAGCAGTGTTGCAGTTCTTGGCACAAACTGTTGCACCTGGCACCTACTAACATACCCTGTTCAAAGGCACTTAAATCTTTTGTCTTGCCCATTCACCCTCTGAATGGCACACATACACAATCCATGTTTCAATTGTCAAAAAATGTAACTATCCTTCTTTAACCTATCTCCTCCCCTTCTGATTGATTGATGTGGATTTAGCAAGTGACATCAGTAAGGGATCATAGCTTTCACCTGGATTCACCTGGTCAGTCTATGTCATGGAAGGAGCAGATGTTCTTAATGTTTTGTACACTCAGTGTATATTCTAGTTCAATTTCTTGGGCACACATAGCATAGGTATTATTATTCAATGCTATCGGGGTGAAACAGGATTCTCAAAATCAGACACACAAGTTGCTTTCTTGTGACCCTCAGAGGATTCTTTACGATTACTATTGTATATTACAGTTTGAGGTACCTCCTAAACCTAAACTTGCATAACAATGTTACTATAGACTAGTGGCAGTCGGTGCCGTTTAAGATGAGGGAGGACAAGTCATTAAGATGAGGGAGTACAGTCAGTAAGAAGTTTAGCACTTACACAGACAGACCTCGTGGCATTAAATTAGTAAAACCAAAAGCTTACCTTTACCTGGAAGAGTTCCAGTGTTGTGTTGGATAGTCATAGCCAGCTAGCTAAACTTAAACTGGCACAACATTGTTACTATAGACTACCTAAACCTAAACTGGCACAACAATGTTACTATAGACCACCTAAACTGGCACAACAATGTTACTATTGTCTACCTAAACTGGTACAACAATGTTACTATAGACCACCTAAACCTAAACTGGCACAACAATGTTACTATAGACCACCTAAACCTAAACTGGCACAACAATGTTACTATTGTCTACCTATACTGGTACAACATTGTTACTATAGACCACCTAAACCTAAACTGGCACAACAATGTTACTATAGACCACCGAAACCTAAACTGGCACAACAATGTTACTATTGTCTACCTAAACTGGTACAACAATGTTACTATAGACCACCTAAACCTAAACTGGCACAACAATGTTACTAT
>QNTS01006513.1:0-33849 GCA_003317085.1 Hucho hucho | reverse complement strand
ATCCAGTATGTAGTGGAGGTGGTCCTGGGGACTGAGTACATATCCAGTATGTAGTGGAGGTGGTCCAGGGTACTGAGTACATATCCAGTATGTAGTGGAGGTGGTCCTGGGGACTGAGTACATATCCAGTATGTAGTGGAGGTGGTCCAGGGTACTGAGTACATATCCAGTATGTAGTGGAGGTGGTCCTGGGAACTGAGTGGCGACCATGCAACAGGGTTATTATGTCGTCTCAGCACATCTCAGGGAGTGGTGGCATAGTCCCACTTTCTTCCCATCTTCATGGTCTAGTCTGCGTGTGTTAGACATGTAACCTAGCCTACAGTAGGGGGTCCTAGTGAAGTGGCCATCATGCAACAGGGTTATTATGCTGTCTCAGCACATCTCAGATAGTGGTGGTGTCTGAATGTCTATTACTTCATGGCCATCCAGCATGTACTGTACCGTAGGAGGTCCCTGTAGTGAAGTGGCCACCATGTAACAGGGTTATTAAACTTGGCTCCTGAGTAATGGTCCTATAGAGGTGGTCACTGGGGACCCCAGCAGAGCAGCAATCACAGATCACACAACACTGTTTACTCTCTGCAAATTGGCCCGAGATGGGCGGCCGCGGGCCCGTGGGGGCCGGGGCGGGCTAGTTAAAGTGATGGAGGTGACTTCTGGTCATTGATTTTCCCTCAGTCTTCAGTTCAGCTTCTCTCCCAGCCTACCCGGCCACCACTGGGCTGCAGACCGCTGCTACTGCAGTCCCCACGGTCGAGTTTAACCGTCCCCTCTTGCCTTTAAATCACACTAAATGTTGGTTAAACCTGGGCTGTGTGTGAAATACAACCTCCATTTATGAGATGATCATGCTTTAGCCACTTGGCTGGATTGAGAACGAGTTGCTTGTTGAGGCTCATTGATCAAGGTATGCAGGTGCCCTTATGGAGGGAATAGAGCGAATAGTGTAGGGATCATGCACTAGAATAGGGGATTCTTGTTTCAGCTGTGCTAGACCAAGGTAATGGATTGACATTCAAACTGAAGGGGAAAGGATTCTCAATAGAAAGATCAATAGAATACTAACAGATGATTTTGTTGTTGAGATAAAACCTGATCTGATGTTAGTTGGTGAAACATTGTCCGGCCATCTCCTCCCATCTCTCATATCAGACGTGTGTGTTATAAATGTCCTTCCATCCGATGAGTAATGATCCCTATTTTTCTTTCAATTTCCTCTCCTCTAGTAAAGCCGGCAGAGTGTGACACTTCATTAAGTTAATTAGGCTAACTTAATTAGCTACTTTCACAGGTCAAGCCATGAAGCCTCCTGATTGATGGGTCTGTGTGTAAAAGGTAATCATCCTCTGAATTGGGTAGAACATCAAAACAACACCCAAACGCATATTAACTGCAACCCTGTAAACAATTACAAAACACTTAGAGTGAGTCCCAAATGGTACCCTATTCTAATAGTTCACTATTTTTGGACCAGGGCCTGCATAGAGAACAGGGTGGCATTTTGAATGACTAATAAACTGCATAAAAAAGAACATTAACTGCAACCCCTGTAAATGTTAAAACACTAGACTAGGTCCGACTCCTATAACGGCTCATATCATCCAATGAAACACAAACACAGTAACGCACACACAGTAACGCACACACAGTAACACACACACAGTAACACACACACACGAAACCACCAACTTTGATTTCTTAAACACACAACTAGTGTTAGGTCACGCTAGGAACTAGGAACTTTACAGAAAAATTGCCTTTTTGCACTTGGTCGTTTCTTGGCCTTGAAAGAACTGAAGAGGAAAACAACATAACTCTTTCACGGACAGTAATTGCAAAAGTTTGAAGTCTTTTGATGACAAGAAAAGTGTAAAGTGTATCTAAAGAAGCTCTGCCCACACACTAACCCACCGTCCACCCGCTGCAGAGCGTTTCAACTGCTTTAACTGCTGCCTGAGCAACTTAAAGCTGCTGGCAACCCCCTCTCCTCTCCTCATCTCCAGGGCCGATACATTACAGAGGCGTCTAGCGAGAGAGCAGGCAGGCAGGCGGAGCCGCGGACACGAACACGATGCAGGGTGCAAAATAAAGCTTTAAACAAGCCCCCCTTAGCACCACGGCGGCCGAGCAACGGGCTCTGGAATTAAAGGCCATCCGTATATTACGGCATGACTGTCAGTTTATTACTGGGATCTACTGGGCCAGGACCTGGGGTGACAGGGGGAGGCATGGATTTAGGGCTGTTGTCTTGATCAGGCCACAGGTTTATCTAAGCCAGGCAGGCAGAGCCCCCGTAATGAACTCCGGGCTGCCTAATAAATAATTGTATCACCCTGGCCTAGCCGCACGCTCGCACGCACGCACACAGAAATGTGTGTGACTGCTGACACCAACGAACGCATTCCTACATACAACTGTAAACTGACAGACTGTTTTTTCTCCACTCTTAGTTTCAAGACGCGGGGAAAGACAATTCATAATACAACAGAGACATTGCAGTATTAATCAAGAGAGACAAACACTCCGATACACAGAGAGAGGATGGATGGGCGTTAAGAGAGGATGACTACACGTGGGGTCCAAAATATCACGGGCCAAACTCATCAAGGGAAATCTTGCTACCACTTCAACCCAATGTTTGGATCAGACTAACAGTTCACAGGCTAATCTGTGTGCTTTATTCACAAGACAGCGAAGACATGAAAACGGTGCAATGCATTGTCAAACAAATATTTGTTGTTTGAACTAAAAAAAGATAAGTTAAAAAGTTGCATCAACTGTTTCAAGCTTATTCAACTTAAAATATTGTGTAACCTCAACTTACATCCAGTTTACTTTGACTCACTGGCTGGCTCCTGTGTCCCTACTCCCAACCTACCTACGGTCTGTCCTTCAGTTCCATTCTTCCTTCCATATTTAAGCTCCTTCCACTCAGCTACCAGTCAGTCAGGGCAGGAGGGATAACAAGTCAAATTCCACTTTGCAGCACGTTCTGATCATCTAGCTAGAGCTACGTCTTTTCCCTCACTGTCAGACCAACAGGCTGACACAGCTCTGTGTGACCCACCCACCCACCCTCCTTGGCTCCTCTCACCATGTAAATCACATTTGAGACAGTCGGTCAGGTATGATTCAGCTGCACTTAAAGTTGCCATTTAAAGCACCATTCCTTTCCCACAGGCACAAGGGATTCACAGCATGCAGCAGTGGCTTGGCATTTACAAGGCGCATATTATAGAATAACTTCCCTTAAATTGTGCTCTCATCTCCCAGAGTGCAAAGTCGAGGCAATTATCTCCAACACTCACTTCCGCCCATTACCGCCTTAATACCTGAAAACACATTACAAGTTTTTAGAACGTGTGCCTTTTATATAAAAATAAGAAAATTGTGGCATTCGTACAAACAAGCTGAAGGTATGTAATGATTGTGAAATGTTTTGTCAAACATTTTTATCATACACTGTTGCTCAGACTTGGATTCACATTATTACTCAACGAAACAAATGGAAATTGATAAAAGTTTGACACTTCAGCTATAGTCGATATAGTTTGGTTTTAGAAAAAATTTAAAACATTTACATTTGAGTCATTTAGCAGACGCTCTTCTCCAGAGTGACTTAAAGGAGTAATTCAGGTTAAGTGCCTTGCTCAAAAGCACAGACAGATTTTTCACCTAGTCGCCATCAGGGATTTGAACCAGCGCTATTTCGGTTACTGGCCCATCGGTCTTAACCGCTAGGCTACCTGTGCCGCTCAAATCTATTCAGTAACAAGAAACAGACACATTACACTATATATCCATCAACATTGCTAAGATAAAGGGAGACAGACATTTGTTAACAGCTGTAGATCTATAGCGACAACGCTGTACAGACTGTCTGATGAAGAGGAGCAGAGTAAAACTCCTCTACTACTGTAACTCCACTACTGTCTGATGAAGAGGAGCAGAGTAAAACTCCACTACTACTGTAACTCCACTACTGTCTGATGAAGAGGAGCAGAGTAAAACTCCACTACTACTGTAACTCCACTACTGTCTGATGAAGAGGAGCAGAGTAAAACTCCACTACTACTGTAACTCCACTACTGTCTGATGAAGAGGAGCAGAGTAAAACTCCTCTACTACTGTAACTCCACTACTGTCTGATGAAGAGGAGCAGAGTAAAACTCCACTACTCCTCAACCCTGCTCACGTAGCTCTCCTCTCCTGTCACTACAGACATGTTGACGGCTTTGGGACACAGAAATGTAGTCGCCACCACCAGGGTTTATACAGTGATGTAGAGAGGTGGGAGGGAGGGAAGGGGAGGACGGGGGAGGATGGGGAATGAGTGGAGAAGATACTCCGGGGGATGAAACATGTATGTAACGTGAGAGAGGGCAGGTCTGTGTGTGTTTGTTCCATTCCGTCAGTTTGTTTGTTGCAATGTTTGTTTTTATGTGTTTGTTCCAGTGAGCATTTGGTATGTGTGTTGCACGGGGGTGATTAAAGAGGATTGGGTCTGGTCCTGGGGGTCTCTGGAGGACTCTCTGCTCTCTCTCTCTCAGCAAGCTGCTAGCAGCAGCACATTTAAAAAGCCCCCCTTCCCTTTCCCTTCTTTTCCAGCTTTCACCACTTAAAGCTCCTTTCCATTGCGTTTGTGTCTGTGTGTGTTTCTTCCACTGAGTGTGTGTCCCCTCCTACAGCCTCTGTTGAGACCAACACACTCTACACACAATAACAGCAGGATAGTGTTCTGAGTCTTTCTCCACCCTCTGACTAATACTATGCCCATTTACATCACAGCAGTACACACAGGCAGTATATTATGGTCTGTAATGCTCTCAACATGGCTCTTTATTATCAGAGTTCAGCTCTACGTATGAAAATGGGTTTCGTTTCTATATATGCTTATATGCTTTGTAAAAACAATTTGGGATATATTAATGTGTATTATCTCTTTGCGAAACAGCATGGCACTCTGGTTGAACTACACAGCTATGAGAACAAAATTAAAATACAAACATACGGGACTGTAATGTTGGGCAGAAACAACAACAGTTGTTGATCATGTACACCGACGCATCTTCAAGCCCCTTCCAAACAGGGTTACAACAGCAAGCTTTACAACAACTACAAGTCTCTAGCCAGCTATCTAACGTTTTACATTTACAGTCTGCTATCTAACATTGTAACCCTCCACTAACTCTGCTATCTAACATTGTAACCCTCCACTAACTCTGCTATCTAACATTTAGCTTTAACCTTTATATTTTGCCTGTAATTTAACGTTTCATTCCCAGCATGCAGCGTTTTCAGTATGGCTCGGGCTTTTATGTTTCTCTTCCTCCTTCTGCAACATCAATTAACCCCCATTTTCCACACACATAGAGCCAATAGGAATGCCCTTTCCTGGACAAATTGAAATGTGCTTTACATTTATCAACATAATTAGGTTCACAAGCTGCCGCATGCTACTCTTGATTACACTGTAATTCAATAAGAAAAACATGATTTAAAATGCAAACAGAGAAAAAAATGAAAAAGTGCTTCTGGTGAGACTTGCCATTTTCAGTTAGGGACATTTCAAATGGAAAGGGATGGAAACGGAGCAGTTCCGTTTCAGGAGGTAGCAATGAGGAGACAGGTATTGGTGGCGGCCATTTTGGCTCGCTGTCAGGTTTGGTTTCAAGGTAAAAAGACACAGAGACGCATGCTTCTGCTGCAGCTGCTGGAGCTGTCATGTCATACTAACTACACCTGTCGCTCACAGAGATGGATCCGGGAAGCAGATCGGGAAATTTAAGTGAAGCCATGGCTGTTGTACATGCTCGACTCTTACCACTTCAAACACACATTTCTTTCCCTTTGATCCTTAATACCCATATAACTATATATCTCCTTGTAAGATTTGTTGTAGGTTAATATTCAGCTGTTTAACTGCTGCTTCAATAACGTGATGCCAAAAGAAAATGTCATCACCACCACCCAGTGTGCCTATGCATGCCAACCACGTGCACAAGTGCACACGCACACACACACACACCTTGGAGGAGGAAGTGTCACACTCCTGGCAGATCCAGCCGTATCCTGTCTGCTTGGGAGACTTCTTCAGGGGAGGGTCCAGACAGCCAAAGTGGTAGCACAGACAACACTCATCACACCTACAGGAGAGAGGAGAGGTGGGGCTGGTGTTACATACAGTGGAACACCCACACAGGCACGCACAAACACGCACGCACACACAGAGTTCTAATATAACTCAAGAGCATTCGTCAACGGAACCTTCTCTAACATCAGATATGTACAGTGCAATATCCCTCAGGGCAGTTGCCTTGGGCCGCTACTCTTGTCTTATAAGAAGCTAAAATGACTATGTACGCTGATGATTGCACACTCTACCCAAGTGGTTCCCAACTAGTGGTACTATGACCCCTGGAGGTACTTGGCCTATCCACAGGGGGGACTTGAGAAGACTGTAAAATGTACATGAGGGGGTAGTTTAGGAGTAAAATGCAGTTGGTGGTACAGTAACAAAAAAAGTTGGGGAACCACTGCTCTATACATCAGCACCTACAGCCAGTAAGCTCAATGAGACTCTTAGCAAGAGTTACTGTCAGTGTCAGAATGGGTAATTAACAGTAAACTGGTCTTAAACACATCAAAAACCAAAATAATTGTATTTAGTTCAGCATTCTCTTAAACCTCAACTGGAGTCGTGCATGAAGGGTGTATCCATTGAACAAGTTGAAGAAGCTGAACTCCTACAAGAAACACAGGATGGTCAGTTATCATGGTCAAGTCATATTGACAAAGTTATTGTGAAGATGGGGAGAGGTATGTCTTAATTATTTACATTTTTTGATTTTCTTACCCTCTTTTTCTCCCCAATTTCGTGATATCCAATTGCGATCTTGTCTCATCGCTGCAACTCCCCAACTGGAGAGGCAAAGGTCGAGTCATGCGTCCTCCGAAACATGACCAGCCAAACGGCGCTTCTGAACACCCGCCCGCTAAACCCGGAAGCCATCCGCACCAATGTGTCAGAGGAAACACCGTTCAACTGACAAGCGAGGTCAGCCTGTAGGTGCACGACCCGCCACAAGGAGTCACTAGAGCGCAATGAGCCAAGGAAAGCTGGGCAAATTGTGCACCGCCCTATGGGACTCCCGGTCACAGTTGATTGTGACACAGCCTGGGATCGAACCCGGGTCTGTAGTGATGCCACTGTGCCACTTGGGAGGCCCCGAGAGGTATATCTTTTATAAAAAATAATGTATCTGAATTTGACACAAAGATCAACTGTACTCGTTGTTCAGGCTCAGGTCTTGTCCCATCTTGATTACTGTCTGGTAATATGGTCAGGTGCAGCAAAGAAAGACAGAGTAAAGCTGCAGCTGGCTCAAAACAAAGCAGCCCCCCTTGCCCTTAACTGCCCATACAGAACTAACATCCACAACATGCATGATAGTCCTTCGGGGTTGAGGGTTGAGGAGAAATGGACTACTTCTCTCTATTTAAGAAACATTTGTGTATTTAATCTATTTGCATACACTTCAAACAGACATCCATACCCCACCAGACACGCCTCTATGGGTTTCTTCACTGTACCCAAACCAAAAACAGATTTAATGCGTCGCTCAGAGAGCCCTGTCATCATGGAATGCTCTGCCACCAGATGATACTCAGGCAACAACAAAAAAAAATTCGCTTTAAAAAACAGATAAAACATCTTGAATCACAGCGCCTCTGCTCTCTCTAAAGATCTACTTTAACTATAGAGTATTTAAGAATATTAATATGTATATATGAATAGTGTTTAAATAGCATTTTTGTTTTCTCTTGGTGTCTTTCCTATGTATATATATATTTTGTTTTTCTTCTAAAAAATAAATAAACGTAATATCTTATGTTGTTCTTGTCTATAACTGTTCTGTACTTTGTCATGTATGTGTACGCACGTGTCATACTATCAGCATAGCTTTGTGTATAGCTTGGCTAGCCAGATAGCTGTTTCATTACACAAGCCTGTTAACCATCCTTAAATGTTACTACCATGGTGTCCTTGGGTTAGACAACAGGGTTTCACAATCTTACAATACAGGCAGTAAAAAACAAAATACGAATATTGACTATCGCTCATATCAATATGGTTTTTAGATAATTGTTTTGGTCAGTAGCCCATTTCTCACAGTACTAGAGGGAAGAAATTGATCAGTCATCATATCAATATTCTGAATATAATAAATACAGTAAAGATTGTAAAGTAGGTGTGTGTGTGTGTGTACACTGTATATGTGTGTGTACCTGAAGGAGTCTTTCTGTGTTGGAAATGAGACTACTAAAATGAAACATTTAGCATTCATGAGATTCCATTGGTTGAGCCTGAATGCCCTTCTGTCCAACTCTCCCCTCCCCCTTTCTCTCCCTCCTCTCCTTCTAGTTCATGATTAACTAATTATGTCCTAATCAATGTGGGGGATTGAGATTTTTCTATGGAAATCTGATCAACCAGATTGCAGCCCAGGAGGTCAATCTGTTCTATAACGGGAGGAGAGGGGGAGAGAAGGAAGGGAGGGAGAGGGACTTGGAGAAGGAGAACCACATAGGATGAATTTCTGTGCAAATGTCTCATGGACATCTATGCATGATTTAGGCTACGTCCAATAGACATGATTCGATTTTAAGTCTAGGATAGAGAGACTGTAACACAACAACATGTAGAACCAGAGAGAAAAACATAACCAGACTGGTAATTAAGTCTCAGTGAAGTTGTGATGACGTCAGATGACGTTGCGGAGGGTTGAATCCAGCACCTCCTGTCAGAGGAGCCCTTTTCACAGCAACTAGCAGGAACCCCTACTCTAATAAAACAACCTATTAGAAATAAAGGCCTTAGTCTACAACACACACTAATGAGGAAGCATCACCATCATATGGACATCGCCCCTTGACCCTGTCACACAGGACTGTAGGTGACTGTTGTAAGAAGAACACATCTCGCCACAGCAGAGCCACTGTGTTTTTAGAGCAGTTCTCCACATACAGTAGCCTAGCTGTTTCAGACAGACAAGACTATTTATTGTGAAATCTATGGGTGATCAATCAACGCTCCTACAAATTGCTTCTGCTTCATGTACAGAGGTCGGACCAGAAGGAAATTGAGAAGGCAACCTGCCCATTTTGATGTGAATATCTGAATATGAATATAGGATGTACATATGTACACAGTTAGACAAAAACAGCTACTGCTTAAAACGCAAAGAAGCAAAGTCTTGAAAGACTGCATGCTGTAGTGTGCAAAAGCAAGTATTGCTAAATAAAAAGTATACCAACTGCCTTGTGTAGGAAGTCAGTACTAGTGTAGCAGCCATACCATGAAGGTTGAAAACTAAATGGTAATGCATCTAAATTCCCTGTGCCTTCACTGAAACAGACAGTAAATTAAAAAAACACATTACAAATGGAAGATAAAATAAAACCTCCAACTCAAAAACAGCTTCCCAGGAAAACGCAGCCAGAGGACGTATTTTTGCTACTACGACATTCACATCATGTAAAATAGGTGATCGATCTTCCATAACCCTGAGGTATTAAGCATTAAACAACCACGTCCATATATCAATGTGATTCCCAATTCATTCCACGGCAGGCACATATTTTACATACTAGTTGTGTCTGTATACGTCTATTCCCTTCTCCCTCTCCTCTAGCCCTATCTCCTGCATATATTCACTCTGACAGGGCAATGTAGAAAGGAGTTGCCATCGGCAGCAGACTGTCAGCTCACAACAGCCTCTCTTACATGATCTGCAGTTAAAGGAGACAACATCTGAGGAAACCAGTAACCACTGCTTTGTTCACATCCTATTAAACCTATACAGCGATAAACGTTTCTCCCCATACCATGAGTCGTTAGTGGAATAGCTAATGGGTGTTAAAGTCAGTTCAGTTCATCATCTTCTTTAACTAATGAAGTGTAAATAATTGAGTTTAGGGTCTGGAATTAAGTATATTAACATCATATGCATGAACCCCGAGAGTGTGTGACTGGTGATAGGGTTTAGGGAATATGCAGTAGGGTACATTTTAGGGTTGAGAATGGGGTGTGGATGACACGTCCTCTATTTGCACATCAATATCTGGTTTCAGGGCCTTAATGCATGTTTTTAGTCCAGGACCAAGTTAATTCTGTGTCAGCCCTAAACCTGTTAAATTTACTAAAACCAGGGTAACAGTTTCATTGGTAGATAATTGGCATCTTACTAAGTTGTAGAAGCAGAGCCGAACAGCTGGTGCACATCAGCAGGGAACCTGCAGAGGTAGGTGGTCCACACACACACACGCGCACGCACAAGCACACAGTCACACTGGATGGGCTGAGCAGGCATATCTGCCACAAGGAAACAAGGGGAATTTAAAGCACCCTCTGGCCTCCTCAGTGAAAAGAAGACAAATGACCACAATTGTGTCTGTGGCGCTAATGAGCTATCCTCTGATTGTTGCACACAACCACCAATTGATTGATCATGAATCTCCATCTGTACAGGGCCAAGAGAGAGGAGGCACACACACACACACACACACACAACACCTCCCAACTAACAGGAGGCTTCTTTTGTTTTATTAGGCGAGTGTGTGAGTGTGTGTGTACGACACTTTGCCCCGTTTACTTCTTTTAATTACTTTACCTTAATGAACCTATTGTACATCTCGGTGAGCATCTTTGAACTAAAACACTGCTCATTGATGCAGACTGGCTGGCTGCTGGCTGGTGAGGAGATGATTATTAGTTAATAGGGATTCTAAATGACGAGACCTGCGTTTTGCAATAAGTTCAAGAGGAAGTAACCTTTCCTTTCTGTTCTTCTGCATCGCTTTCTGTTTTCCACTTTTCATTCAATTTGAGTCAGGATCTTTTATTAAATGCATTTATATCCAGGAGTATTATTATTTTAACATTTTACAACATACAACAATTCTGTGTTCTTTTCACAATTCATTCGTTATATCTCAGCAAGTACAGGTATGATAACAGTTATCTATGGTGTCCCCCAAGGATCAGTTTTAGGCCCACTACTTTTTCATTGTATATGCTACTCCTTGTTTTCCTCTTCTTCCTCACTGAGCTTATATAAATGATTAGTGCTGCAGGCCAGTCATTGGCTAGTTAGTCTGAGAGCTAGGTGATGCAGTTGCCTCACCATACCACCCTTCTCTTCACTGACTGTGTCCGTTGTACGTGGTCGGTCAACCTCTATCTGCTCTGAACACTGCCCTTATAGACTCAGCCACAGCAAGGTCCTTGATGTTATCAAACCAATTTGTCTCCGCTTTAATCATTGGGAAAATTGAGCCGCTCGCTCGTCTCCCCTCCTCCCTTTCCTCTGGAAGGAGACAGAATCCAATCACTCATAAGAGCGGTTATTGATTGATGTAATCTTATTGGGTGTGAGGTGGGCGATTGATTGGTTTTGTCTGCTACACATGTTGCTCTCGGCGGGCAACTCGTATCCCCTTTCATCTGCTGTTTAATCTCTGACAGGAGTTCTTAGGGGCCCTCCTCTCTGCCACATCCTCCCCTGTACCCCCCCCTATCTCCCTCTCTCCCCCTGTCTCCTTCTCTCCCTCTCTATCAGTGGGATGACAAGCAGGTGGCTTAGCCGTGGTTTGATCAGCTCTCATGACAGGTCTCTCAACTTCACATAATATTTCCCTTCTTCAAAGGGTGTGCTTTGGAGCATGTGGCCCCTACAGGGGTCCTCCTAGACTTGTTCCTCCTCACCCACAGGCGATCACGGCCGATGCCTCACACACAGACACGACCAAATGAAATCAAAGGGCATTTTAGCGAGATTATACGGATATGACACAAAGAAAAGGGATTCACAGGGTTTAAAGTTAAAAGGATGTGTTTAAGCCAGAAGTCAATACATTGGCTAGCGTGAAGGTGTAGCCTCGATCAACATTCATTTAAATGAATAATTTCATTTTTTTTTACCATAGAGACGTTGGGAGGAAGTCGGATCCAATTGATTCCCGGGGTACTTAAGCCATGCGAGTTATAATTGGATATTAAAGGAATCAGAGCAATTACAGACGTTTAACTGTAGACAACCAGGTTACAGCTGGGATCCAAAATACAAGTACTTTATCTACAGTATATGTAAAATGTACACATAGGTACATGGTCATAAGATTATTTTAGAAAAAGTAATACTCTGATGCACTTTAAGCCATAACAGTAAATATACTGAACAAAAACAAATGCAACATGCAACAATTTCAATGACTTTACTGAGTTACAGTTTATATAAGGAAATATGTCAATTCAAATAAATAAATTAGACTCTAATCGATGGATTTCACATGAATGTGAAATCTGTCATGGGTGGGCCTATTAGGGCATAGGCCCACCCACTTGTGAGCCAGGGCCAGCCAGCCAGTTTCAGCTGTCCGGGTGGCTGGTCTCAGACAATCCCACAGGTGAAGAAGCTGGATGTGGAGGTCCTGGGCTGGTGTGGTTACACGTGATCTGCGGTTGTGAGGCCGGTTGGACGCACTGCCAAATTCTCTAAAATTCCGTTGGGATCTTTTATTTCAGCTCATGACACATGGGACCAACACTTTACATGTTGCGTTGATATTTTTGTTCAGTTTACATGCAGGGGTTCTACTCCGGGGAGAGTGATATTAGTGGTTATGGTACCGCTGCTGGACAACTGAAATGCAACATAACAAGTGGTGTAGTCTAAATCAGATAAATGGGGAAAACACTTTAATGAGTCAAGAAATCAAGAAGTCAAGAAAATATTAATTTGCTAAATGTTTGTTAGTGGTAATTAAATGTTGTTTACTTGTTTGGGGATTAATCTGCATGCAGTATTTTGCTTAGACTCTTTGTGGATTAACTAAATGGAAAACAACGCGGCGTCGGTTGGCCTTGAATATCACACTCCAAGATGAAGAGCATCATCATCAAGGTCCTCATCACCAACAACTTCAACATTGTTATCATCATCAACAACATCTTTATCATCAAAACCATCACTGTTGTCAAAAACATTCACAAAGTCTTCCCTTGGTTAAAAGAATGTTGAACAGAAAACAAATAACCCCCTGATGACAACACATCGAATCCGGCCCGGTGATCCTTTGATACGGGATTTATTTACGTATTTGTTGCACCACATGCAAAGAGAAAGTGTAGTCCATGTATGGAACAGTCAAGGCTTATTTTCTTCATCCCAGGCCTCCCAACTCTCTCTTCTTCACGAGCCAGAGCAGGAGGTGCGGTAACGCCGAAGCCCCCAGAGTGTCTGAAACAACGGCGAAGAATTTATCACACTAGGGCAGTGCAATTACCTGGAGGGTGTTCACGTGACGGGAGATCAATGCGCCACAAAGCGCTCAGCCATTGACTCCCACGTCCCACCCGTGACAAAGTAGTTCTGTGAATTCTCTTTATAGAAATGGAGGGAGTGGATTATCGGTCTTCTCCTATAGCCTCCCACTTTTTGATTTAGTGTCGGGGCGGTGGGACGATGCGGAGACATTATTAAAGAGGCATTGTTTTACAAGGTGGGCAGGAGGAGGTAATGAATGTGGCGAGACAGAGACACCATTGCAAGGAATTTAAAAGCTCGTTAGGACACAACTCACTCACTACAAGGAGACAGGATACTATAGTGAAATGGGGTAGCCACAAGCTGCCTACACCTGGGTTCAAATACTTTGCCTAGATCAATGGAACCAATACAACAGTCACAAAAAGTGAAAACCCTGCCCAACTGGCACTCGAGGCAGACTAAAGCAAATGCTGAAAGAAAATGGAAGACTTCAAATAGATTTGAACCCAGGTCTGGAGCTGCCAGGGACTGAGAATTCACCTAGGTGGCCATGAGGCTGCTGTTCCCCTAGTCCACCAGCAGGGGGCCTCAGTGGGCCGAGCTCAGAGTTTGTGTGCGTGTGTGGACTGGAGCAGTAGCACCAGCAGCTCTGTGGCCTCTGCTTTGCAGGTAGAGCCTCACCCCTCTAGCCTCTGACTGACCTAACTAGTGCCCCAGCCTGCTCACTGTGGGCCTCTCTGTGCGGTCACCCCCTGGCCTTATGTTCTGTTACAGGAAGGGAAGAGACAGTCTGACACACAGGCGCACACACACACTCCTTAACAGTGTACATCTGTCTGTGTGCTGGGGCAAACCCCACACTAATTAGGATATAAGGCACCTCTGGGGGTTAGGTGATTCATCCTAGTGTGTAGTCACTGAGACGTAGGAGGGGAGGAAAAAGGGAATTAAAAAAAGGAGAGAAGGATAAGAGGAGGAAGGAGGTGCAACCAGGAAGTGAGCGGACACACACACTGCGACGGTGGAATCAGTGGGATAAGAGAGTGGAAGGAAGAAGCTGGCTGGGGAATAATAGACTTGAGCTGCTTGGCTACTCTACCCATACAGCAGCCCAGCCCAGCCCTAGCCTGGTATGCCTTTTCTCTTTTAATGGTGGAGGATAGGGAAAAAAGGAATGAAGTCAGCAAAAACAAAATGCCGCCATTAAATCATCTCGGCGGATCCTGTGTCAGGACGGTAATGGGAAACGCACTCATCATCCCAAAGGTTACTGCTCTTCCAAAACCTCCCTCCTCCTTTCTCTCCATCCTTCCCCTCTCTCCCTCACCCAGTCCTTGTCTCAGACTTACTCATCCCCATGGTCTAGGCCTGCTCCCCGTGTCTCTGTGGACCCTGGGCTAAGAGGGGCTGAGAGAGGGAAGCAGGGAGAATGAGGGATTGGGGCAGTTACAGTTCTCTATGCTGTGCTGATTCCATCTCTCTGAGTCTCAACCTCAACGTGACACTGCTGCCTGTCTGTCTACCTTTCTACTGGGCCCAACACTGAGTACTTCTCTTCCAGTCCTGGGTTCAACTACCATTTTAAATCTTTCAAATACTTTCAACGTTTGCTTTAAACCCTCTAGACTGCAAGATGGTCCCTTCTATTGGTCCATTAAGCCAGGCAAGCTTAATCAAGCCCAGGTAAATAATTTCAAATAGTGTTTGAATCCAGGTCTGGGCACAACATGGAGAGTGTCTCTCTCTGACTGACTTTGTTGTTGCTGCCTATCCATCTGGTGCCAGACACATTGGAGGCTTTTGTTATGCTGTTAACCAGATTGTCGACAACAGCCGTTCTATTCTGTCTGCCCCTCTCTCCCTCCCTCCCTCCCTCCCTCCCTCCCTCCCTCCATCCATCTATCAGTATCTGGCACTGTGTGAGAGGGAGAAAGAGGGAGGGTTGAATCGGTGCAGGAACAGGAGAGGCCACAGATTTAGCCGGGTTTAGCTGAAATAAACAGATCAACTTTATGACAAAGAGAGAGAAAGAGACTGAGAGAAAGAAAGAGAGAGAAAGAGGGAGACCACTCCTCCTCACCAGCTCTACTGGCCTGTTAAGGGTCAGCTGCCGGTGGCAGATGAGGAGGCACTTCCCCCGTAATAAATCAGAGATGACAGAGGGCGTTAGACGCATAAACGGAACGCTGGGGGCGTGGATCAGAAAACCAGTCAATATCTGGTGTGACCACCATTTGCCTCATGCAGCGCGACACATATCCTTCACATAGAGTTGATCAGGTTGTTGATTGTGGCCTGTGGAACGTTATCCCACTCCTCTTCAATGGCTGTGTGAAGATGCTGGATATTGGCGGAAACTGCAACATGCTGTCGTACACGGGCCTTCTTTAGACTAGTTGAGTATCTGGAGCATCAGCATTTGTGGGTTCGATTACAGGCTCAAAATGTCCAGAAAAAAAGTACTTTATTCTGAAACTCGTCAGTCCATTCTTGTTCTGAGAAATGAAGGCTATTCCATGCGAGAAATTGCCAAGAAACTTAAGATCTAGTACAACGTGGTGTACTACTCCCTTCACAGAACAGCGCAAACTGGCACTAACCAGAATAGAAAGAGGAGTGGGAGGCCCCGGTGCACAACTGAGCAAGAGGACAAGTACATTAGAGTGTCTTGTTTGAGAAACAGACGCCTCACAAGTCCTCAACTGGCAGCCTCATTAAATAGTACCCGCAAAACACCAGTCTCAACTTCTACAGTGAAGAGGCAACCCCGGGATGCTGGCCTTCTAGGCCACCACGTACCTATGTGAGAGATTCTCTTCAATACAACCCAAGATTGCAGAGTTATGTGCATCCTTTGAAGCACACCCTTCTCATTAACCTGTGGTGAGTTATTCATAATTTTCGATGAACAAATAAGGTTTTATATGTAAGATGGTTAAATAAAGAGCAAAATTATGGATCATTATTATTTGTGCCCTGGTCCTATAAGAGCTTGTTGTCACTTCCTCATGAGCCGAGTTGTGACAAAAAAATCACACTCATTCTTATGTTTAATAAATGTATCGTATAGTGTGTGTGTGGCAGGCTTACAATGATATCAAAACCAACATTTGAGAGTGCGCTGACCCTGGTGCTAGAGGGGGTACGCAGCTGGAGGTTGATTGTTTGAAGGGGTACGGGACTATAAAAAGTTTGGGAACCACTGATCTAGAGCATCCCAAATACGCTCAATGGGTTACTGGGTCTGGTGGGTATGCAGGCCATGGAAGAACTGGGACATTTTCAGCCTCCAGGAACTGTGTACAGATCCTTGTGACATGGGGCCGTGAATTATCATGCTGAAACATGAGGTGATGGCGACGGATGAATGGCACGACAATGGGCCTCAGGATCTCATCACGGTATTTCTGTGCATTCAAACTGCCATCGATAAAATGCAATTGTGTTCGTTGTCCGAAGCTTATGCCTGCCCATATCATAACCTCACTACCACCATGGGACACCCCTATTCACAATGTTAATATCAGCAAACCACTCGCCCATACGACGCCATACACACGCTGTCTGCCATCTGGCCGGTACAGTTGAAACTGGGATTCATCTGTGAAGATCACACTTCTCCAGCGTGCCAGTGGCCATCAAAGGTGAGCATTTGCCCATTGAACTTGGTTACGATGCCAAACTGCAGTCAGGTCAAGATCCTGGTGAGGACAACGAGCACTCAGATGAGCTTCCTTGAGATGGTTTCTGACAGTTTGTGCAGAAATTATTTGGTTATGCAAACCCACAGTTTCATCAACTGTCCGGGTGGCTGGTCTCAGACGATCCCACAGGTGAAGAAGCCGGATATGGAGGTCCTGGGCTGGCGTGGTTACACGTGGTCTCCGGTTGTGAGGCCGGTTGGACGTTCTGTCAAATTCTCTAAAACAACCTTGGAGGCTGCTTATGGTAGAGAAATGAACATTCAACTCTCTGGCAACAGCTCTGGTGGACATTCCTGCAGTCAGCATGACAATTGCAAACTCCCACAAAACTTGAGACATCTGTGGCATTCTGTTGTGTGACAAAACTGCACATTTTAGAGTGGCCTTTAATGATCATATGGTTTAATCAGTTTCTTGACAGGTAACAGCTGTCAGGTGGATGGATTATCTTGGCAAATGAGAAAAACTCACTAACAGGGATGTAAACAAATTTGTGCACAAAATCTGAGAGAAATAACATTTTTGTGCATATGGAAACATGGGACCAATTAGTTTACATATTGCGTTAACATATTGCGTTAATATTTTGGTTCAGTGTAATTATCTGTGTAACTCATTTATCACTATGGCGATAAGGTGAAAAAGTCAAGAGTTTATTCAAGCTTTAATGCTGAGAGCTATAGGGGCCAGGAGGCCAGGATACTTCACATACACACATATGAGAGTAGCAATATTTGTACTCTATATATCACAGTTACTTTTACCCAATGTGGTAAGACCACAACATGTTATAAATAATCACATTTAGAAATGTATGTAAACAACTAATACTAATCACATATAGGCATGTGTGTAAACAAATATATTAACAATGAATACATTTAGCAAGGAGTCCTTTAAGATTCCTACTCAATAGTGAGCTTAACTCATTTTCTTCATAACACAGTAATAACAAAAGGCATATTATGATATAAAATCAAGTGTGAAGGCACAAATAAAATACACAAAAAAGCTTGGCCTTATCAATAAATACTGTACACAACGATCACACAACACAGCTAAAAGGTGTTTGTTCACACATTCTAAACTGTTGGAACACATATTCTCTGGTTAAAAGTACATTTACTGTAGGCTACTATAGCCCTAATGGCTTAGATAGAGAGTTGGCCATAGCCTAGCCCTAGGCCTAATGTAATGGTTAGATACAGAGCCATGCATGGCTGGCTGGAGTAGGGTTAGTAATAGGGTTAGCTGTAGTAGGGTTAGCTGGATAGCTGTAGTAAGTTTAGCTGGATAGCTGTAGTAAGTTTAGCTGTAGTAGGGTTAACTGGTTAGCTGGAGTAGGGTTAGCTGATTAGTATAGTTAGCTGTAGTAGTGCTAGCTGGAGTAGTGCTAGCTGGTTAGTAGGGTTAGCTGTAGTAGGGTTAACTGGCTAGCTGGAGTAGTGCTAGATGGAGTAGGGTTATCGGTAGTAGGGTTAACTGGCTAGCTGTAATAGGGTTAGCTGGTTAGCTGTAGTAGGGTTAGCTGTAATAGGGTTAACTGTAGTAGGGTTAACTGGCTAGCTGTAATAGGGTTAGCTGGATAGCTGTAATAGGGTTAGCTGGTTAAATGTAGTAGGGTTAGCTGTAGTAGGGTTAGCTGTAGTAGGGTTAACTGTAGTAGGGTTAACTGGCTAGCTGTAGTAGGGTTAGCTGTAATAGGGTTAGCTGGTTAGCTGTAGTAGGGTTAGCTGTAGTAGGGTTAACTGGCTAGCTGTAGTAGGGTTAGCTGGTTAGCTGTAGTAGGGTTAGCTGGTTAGCTGTAGTAGGGTTAGCTGTAGTAAGGTTAGCTGGTTAGCTGTAGAAGGGTTAGCTGTAGCAGGGTTAGCTGAAGCAGGGTTAGCTGTAGTAGGGTTAGCTGTGGTAGGGTTAGCTGGTTAGCTGTAGTAGGGTTAGCTTGAGTAGGTTAGCTGGTTAGCTGGAGTAAAGTTAGCTGGTTAGCTGGAGTAGAGTTAGCTGGTTAGCTGGAGTAGAGTTAGCTGGTTAGCTGGAGTAGGGTTAGCTGTAGTAAGGTTAGATGTAGTAAGGTTTGCTGGTTAGCTGTAGTAGGGTTAGCTGGTTAGCTGTAGTAGGGTTAGCTGGTTAGTTGTAGTAGGGTTAGCTGTAGTAAAGTTAGATGTAGTAAGGTTAGCTGGTTAGCTGTAGTAGGGTTAGCTGGAGTAGGGTTAGCTGTAAGCTTGAGTAGGGTTAGCTGTATCACATGGACAGTCCTCTAAATTTGTTGTGGAGGAGGCAGAAGAGGATGAGTAGGAAGAGGGAGAGGGAGAACGAGGATGAGGAGGGCTCATTGATCCCTGTACAGGGATCTCTAATCTCCACAGGAAAACCACCAAATGTATTTCCTCAGTAGATTTTCCAGTGGACCTAAGCATTATGTGAGGTTTGGCAGCTCCCAGTGGCATGCATATAGGGTCCCCAGACAGATGAGGGGAAGAGAAAAGGAGTGACAGAGGGTCCTGGGATGGGGGGTGGCGGTGAGTGACATGTGAGGGCAAACTGTGACACTTCTGTCAAGGACCCTGACAGACAGACTGACCACATGGCAGCTACTCAGTTGTCAGCACTCACTATGTGGCACTGGGGAGATGCGCACACACACACACACACACAGAGCTGGGCTGCTTTTAAAGAAGTGTCAGTTAAACTGTCACTTTAAAATACTAAAGAGAGGAAGGAAGGGAGACTAAGATGCCTAGACATCTACTGTACACTCACACTAACATTAGAAGTTACAATAACCATTCATACAAATGTTGCTATAAATTATTATGTTAAACCTTAGGCTGCTGTAGGGCCTATCTAAGTGGCAACTTACTTCTCAAAAGCCAGAAAGGGCAATCATTCTACTAAAACCCACTACTTTTTCAAGGTCTACTAGTCCTCTACTCTAGAAAGTTCTACCCGACGACAACACTAGAAGAAGATTATGAAAGCCTAAGTTCAAGTGCATCTCCAATTAAAGGCCTTTACTGAGGAAAACACCATGTGATTGGACCACAAATGACTGGAGTCAATACAACTGATTGGATGTGGTGATAAGATGCTCAGGGAGGTCAAACGAGTGAAGTGCCATCATAGAATGGATGAGAGAGCGAGAGAGAGAGGGGGGAATCACTCAGTCCAGTTAGGCCATAGTCCTTATAGACGGGCCCTTAGAGGTGACAATGACGATCACAAAGGGCCTGTCCAGTAATACCAACATGTCCTTTCTTACAAGAATGACCAGTTCAGTAATAATGAACCTCCCAAAGTTATATTTGCTCAAGTATTTTAAAATTCCTCAAAGTTCATTTCAATTTCTGCCTCTCTCAATTCTAATTGGACGGCCAGTAGGTGGTCCAATTTGTGTCATGAAGAAGACCATGGTCGTGAAGGTCAAAGATGGCCATCTGATCCCACACCCGCCGCCGTCATTCTTCTGTGTAATTAAGTCCCTCTCTGTCTCTAAGCCAAAGGTCTGCTTCTCTCTCATCTGTCCAGCAGTGTCTAGGTGTGGGGAGGTGAGGAGAGGTGTCTGCCCCGGCTCTCACAACCTGTGCAATGCAAAGATAGAAAGAGTCAGGGCAGGCAGCACACCTCACAGCCCGACCTCCTTAACCTAGAAAACACTGACAGAACCACACATTATTAGCTCAACCTAGAAAACACTGATAACTAATACAGCTCACAGAAAGAACCCTATGGAGTAATAAAGTGAATGTATCATACGGTTTCAGTTGAAATTAGCCTATGACCACATTTCCATCCAACCATTTCATGCGGATGAATTACCTGACGCATGAAAAAATGCTGGTGCAACTTTTTAAATGGCGACAGACATTTAGATTTGTTTGTTCGACATGGTGGGATCTTATTGTGTCAAAATGTATTATGCGAGAAAGGGCGGCGGGAACACCTTTATCTGCAAATATTGATGTAATAACCATCATATGGAAGTAAACTTGGAGTCACGCGATGATATGTTGTGTGGTCCTCCCACTACGACTCAGGAAAGCATGCAGTTTATTAGGCTACAGATGAAATAAGTTATGATGAACTTCACAGGGTGGTGAAAGTGCAGGGTGATGAGCTTGATGCTCCTTTCCAATAAATACTGAGGGTCTTATTCTGGTGACATGATGATGGATGCTTGGCTGCCGTTTGACAAATACATATAATATCGCTCTTATCCATAATAATCTCATCATGTAGGTAGC
Source organism: Hucho hucho (assembly GCA_003317085.1). Lineage (NCBI taxonomy): Eukaryota > Metazoa > Chordata > Actinopteri > Salmoniformes > Salmonidae > Hucho > Hucho hucho. Next base: position 12,573 of record QNTS01006513.1, on the reverse strand, counting down.
CTACCTGCACTGTATCTGTGAGCTGTTGGCTAGAGCGCATGTGACAAGATCAGAGTGGGCACATTTGTTATATAATGCAACAATTTTTCTTGCAAAACCATCAGTGCGATGGAAACCCATTTAACTTGTATTTTTCATTTGCTACATGGAAATTTACAGTAAAAGTTATTTTTATGTGCACTACGTCATCACGCACAGCCCTTTATCCACAAACAGTCTGATGGAAACATCTCTGGTGGGAAAATGCACATTTTAGAATATTCGCATGAAAATCTAATGCAAATTGGATGGAAACTTAGCTAATGACAGTCACAGTTTGTAGGCCATATGGAAAGCAACTAGTGGTCTATACACTCAGAAATAAATACACTCTGATAAATCAGTCAGTCTACAGTGTGTTAATGCAGATTGTTTTAATTCACACACACACTACTGAGGGATCTAGTAAAGTTCCGGCCCTGTTTAAGCAGCGTGAGACAGCTGAACCTCTGATTGGAGACAAGGGCAGATCAGGCTGTTCATTACATCTTGATGATGTGTGTAAATGCAGTTGGCAGTTCAAAAGAGGTGTTCTATAGAGCTGCTGGCCTCAGCCCCGCTCACCAGCCCCCCCTCGCTCAGCCTACGCAAGGCAGCCAAGGCCTAATGAAGACTGAACTTTAATCTTCAGGAGGATACAGCTCCTCACACACACACCCACAGGTGTGAACACACACACACACACAAGCATGGGTGTTCACACACACACACACACGTGTCTCACACACACATTTGAATACACGCATGCACGCAGACCTCCTTCCGCCCACTCTCCTCATCTCCACACACACCCCCTCCCCTCCCTTCACACACACTGTGACCCACCTGACGAGGTTCTCGTTGTCCCCGGGTCCTTTGCAGGAGGTACAGTCGGTCCTGGTGTCGTCGGCTTTAGGGGTCTTCTTCTGCATTGCAGACTGACGCTGACGCCGTTCACGTAGAGCAGGTTCCTATGGAAACACACAGGCTGATTAGAGCCGACAATGCTGTGTGTGTGTGTGGTAATGGTGTAGAAGAGGTGTTAAGAAATAGAGAAATATTCAGGTGAATAGAGTAGTACTGTATGTAAAACATGGGATGTGCATGTATTAGTTGTGTGAGTGTGTCAGGGAGGTTAGGAGATGTAGGAATGTTTAGTAACAAGGTAGAGCAGTGACATACCTGCACTTCAAACCGCTCTTCTTCACAGATGGACACCCTCTTCCTCTTCTGCCCTCTGGTTCTCTGTGGAATACATAACAATGTGTTTCATTGCAGTCCGTCTTAACTAAGCTAGAATTGTGTGGTCATTTATTTGCTAATTGATTGATCTGTGTGAATTGATGAGAGATAATTGAACCGAGCTCTGGTCAGTCTCATGAGCCTTGAAAGGTTATCAGCTAGCCATGCACGGGCACAAGGTCACAGCTTAGTCACTTGGGGAAAATGTCAATGTTTCTCTACTTTGAGTTGTTGAGTTATCAGGCAAATCGTTAATTATTGGTATTTGGTCTGAGAATCTGTCAAAATAATAATTTGACTTAATTAGAGATATGCTCCACAAAGTATTGGCAGCATCAGACACATCTAACTTTATTTGTTGCTTGCTTGTTATCCAAAAGATTCAGGAGCCAGTGGAAGTTTGTTTATGACGTCGTCTGCTCCCTCAGCTGTTTGTCAAATAAAGAAAATCCACTGTGCTCTCTGCCTTTTGCAACAATACCACAGAAAGCATAAACTGTTTTCCAAAGACATATTTTTTGTTTGTCCTGTATTTAATCCTCTAATGCCCAGTGAGGCTGGTGTTCTGTTTTACCTCTGGCCATACAAGACAGGAGAGCCACACAGTGCTGTCTGTGGACTAGGTCCTTTTCATAGCTAGAGTAACACTGCCTGTCAGCTTGCACGAGAGAGAGAGAGAGAGAGAGAGAGAGAGAGAGAGAGAGAGAGAGAGAGAAAGCTGTGGGGATATGGCTGCTCCCTCCCTCCACCTCTTCATGGATCCCACTTATCTACAGCCACCATACCCTGATCATCTTCCGCTATACCGCCCCAGCCCTGCCTCCCCTCCCTCCTCCCCATCCTCCCTCCCAGTCTCAGCTCCATGAAGGAACACAACAGATAGTCATCAGAGAGAAAAACACTCTCCAGTCCTCTCCATTTTTTATTTTCCCAGTCTTTTGTTTTTAGACTGTCAATAACCAACCCCCTCCACACCTGGAAGGAGAGAGCCTGAGGAACACTCCTCCTCTGTGGCCACTCACTGCCTGGCTGCCTAGCAAGAGTCAGAGAACACCCTAGTGTCTTGCTGTCTCTCTGTCTCCCTCTCAGACAACATAAAAACAACCTGTTCTTCCTTTTCAAGTAGAAAAAAATGAACACAAAAAATAACCATTAATGTCTTCTCCTTCTGGACGTGTATCTGTTATGTCAGAGAGAGAGAGGGGGGGGGGGGAGAAGGTGGTGTAGAGTGGAGCAGCAGTAGCGACGGCTGTGCTGTGTTGAGGAGGTCTGGGTTAAATGTGTTTTTCTGTTAGCTCGCATAAAGCAGCGTGCCCAGAAGTACGCTTGGCTGAGGACCCTGCTGCTGGAAGAACTCTGGGATTAAGCTGGCTTTTTCTGATTTCCTCTCGCCGCGTCCGCTCCAGTCGAGGATCTTCAATGCTGCATTTATCTTCAAATGCAAGGCGTGCGATGGCAGCCGCTGAAAGGGCCCTGCTTTGCATTTTCTATGCTTTTACCAGGGCACCCCGGTGCTGGCACAGCGTTAAAGCCCTGTTTCAATTAATCAGGGCTGGCTAATCGACCTCCCGCTGGCCCCTGCATGAGGATGAGTGTTAGAGTGTGTGTGTGTGTGTACTGCGTGCATGTGTGTGTGAGTGTGTGTGTGCAGGGCCACAGAGGTAAAATGGCCCATTGCCACTCTGTGGTGCAGCTCAGCCTCTGGCCCATGTTCAGGGCCTGCTGACTGAGTACACTGCCTACTGGAGGGTAGTGCCCTTCTAACTCAACATGTGCCCTCAATGTCACAGAGTATGGAGGAGATCCTACACAAAGCCTGACAGTTATACTCCACTTATTTACCCATGTACTTTTTAATACTGCAGATAGATTGTAGCTTCCATCAATGTAATGTAATACACACACACACACACACACACACACACACACACACACACACACACACACACACACACAACCAGTCAAAAGATTGGACAAACCAAATCATTCAAGGGTTTTACTCTTTTAGCATAATAGAAGACATCAAAACTATGAAATAACACATACGGAATCATGTAGTAACCAAAAAAGTGTTTAGACTCTTCAAAGTAACCACCCTTTGCCTTGATGACAGCTTTGCACACTCTTGGCATTCTCTCAACCAGCTACACCTGGAATGCTTTTCCAACATTCTTGAAGGAGTTCCCACATATGCTTAGCACTTGTTGGCTGCTTTTCCTTCACTCTGCGGTCCAACCCAAACCATCTCAGTTGGGTTGAGGTCGGGTGATTGTGGAGGCCAGGTCATCTGATGCAGCACTCCATCACTCTCCTTCTTGGTCAAATAGCCCTTACACAGCCTGGAGGTGTGTTGGGTCATTGTCCTGTTGAAAAACAAATTATAGTCCCACTAAGTGCAAACCAGATGGGATGGCATATCGCTGCAGAATGCTGTGGTAGCCATGCTGGTTAAGTGTGCCTTGAATTCTAAATAAGTCACAGATAGTGTCACCAGCAAAGCACCCCCACATCATCACACCTCACATGCGGAGATCATCCGTTCACCTACTCTACGTCTCACAAAAACACGGCGGTTGGAACCAAAACTCTCAAATTTGGATTCAAAAGGACAGATTTCCACCGGTCTAATGTCCATTGCTCGTGTTTCTTGGCCCAATAACTTGACTTGCCTAGTTAAATAAAGGTTAAATAAAAGAATTATGAATAAAAAAGCAAGTCTCTTCGTCTTATTGGTGTCCTTTAGTAGTGGTTTCTTGCAGCAATTCGACAATGATGGCCTGATTCACACAGTCTCCTCTGAACAGTTGATGTTGAGATGTGTCTGTTACTTGAACTCTGTGAAGCATTTACTTGGGCTGCAATCTGAGGTGCAGTTAACTCTATGTAACGTATCTTCTGCAACAGAGGTAACTCTGGGTCTTCCTTTCCTGAGGCAGTCCTCATGAGAGCCAGTTTCATCATAGTGCTTGATGGTCATTGCGACTGCACTTGAAGAAACGTTCAAAGTTCTTGACATTTCCCGGATTGACTGACCTTCATGTCTTATTTGAGCTGTTCTTGCCATAATATGGAGTTGGTCTTTTACTAAATAGGACTATCTTCTGTATACCACCCCTACCTTGTCACAACACAACTAATTGGCTCAAACGCATTAAGGAGCAAAGAAATTCCACAAATTAACTTTTAACAAGGCACACCTGTTAATTGAAATGCATTCCAGGTGACTACCTCATGAAGCTGGTTGAGAGAATGCCAAGAGTGTGCAAAGCGATCATCAATGCAAAGGGTGGCTACTTTGAAGAATGTCAAATATAAAATAGATTTAGATTTGTTTAACACTTTTTTGGTTACTACATGATTCCACATATGTTATTTCATAGTTTTTATGTCTTCACTACAATGTAGAAAATAGTAAAAATAAAGAAAAACCCTTGAATGAGTAGGTGTGTCCAAACGTTTGACTGGTGTGTGTGTGACGTGTGTGTGTGTGTGTGTGTGTGTGTGTGTGTGTGTGTGTGTGTGTGTGTGTATATATATATATATATAAGTAGAAGTCAGAAGTTTACATACACTTAGGTTGGAGTCATTAAAACTAGTTTTTCAACCACTCAACAAATTTCTTGTTAGCAAACTATAGTTTTGGCAAGTCGGTTAGGACATCTACTTTGAGCATGACACAAGTCATTTTTCCAACAATTGCTTATAACAATTGTTATAATTCACTATATCACAATTCCAGTGGGTCAGAAGTTTACATACACTAAGTTGACTGTGCCTTTAAACAGCTTGGAAAATTCCAGAAAATGATGTCATGGCTTTAGAAGCTTCTGATAGGCTAATTGACATCATTTGAGTCAATTGGAGGTGTACCTGTGGATGTATTTCAAGGCTGACCTTCAAACTCAGTGCCTCTTTGCTTAACATCATGGGAAAATCAAAAGAAATCAACCAAGACCCCATAAAAATAATTGTAGACCTCCACAAGTCTGATTCATCCTTGGGAGTAATTTCCAAACGCCTGAAGGTACCACGTTCATCTGTACGAACAATAGTACACAAGTATAAACACCATGGGACCACGCAGCCGTCATACCGCTCAAGATGGAGACGCGTTCTGTCTCCTAGAGATGAACGTACTTTGGAGCGAAAAGTGCAAATCAATCCCAGAACAACAGATAAGGACCTTGTGAAGATGCTGGAGGAAACAGGTACAAAAGTATCTATATCCACAGTAAAACAAGTCCTATATCGACATAACCTGAAAGGCCACTCAGCAAGGAAGAAACCACTGCTCCAAAACTGCCATAAAAAAACCAGACTACAGTTTGTAACTGCACATGGGGACAAAGATCGTACTTTTTGTAGAAATGTCCTCTGGTCTGATGAAATAAAAATAGAACTGTTTGGTCATAATGACCATCGTTATGTTTGGAGGAAAAAGGGGTAGGCTTGTAAGCCGAAGAACACCATCCCAACCGTGAAGCACGGCGGTGGCAGCATCATGTTGTCAGGGTGCTTTGCTGCAAGAGGGACTGGTGCACTTCACAAAATAGATGGAATCATGAGGAAGGAAAAGTTGGTGGATATATTGAAGCAACATCTCAAGACATCAGTCAGGAAGTTAAAGCTTGGTCGCAAATGGGTATTCCAAATGGACAATGACCCCAAGCATACTTCCAAAGTTGTGGCAAAATGGCTTAATGACAACAAAGTCAAGGTATTGGAGTGGAATCACAAAGCCCTGACCTCAATCCTATAGAAAATTTGAAAAAGCGTGTGCGAGCAAGGAGGCCTACAAACCTGACTCAGTTAAACCAGCTCTGACAGGAGGAATTGGACAAAAGTCACCCAATTTATTGTGGGGAGCTTGTGGAAGGCTACCCGAAACGTTTGACCCAATTGAAACAATTTAAAGGCAATGCTACCAAATACTAATTGAGTGTATGTAAACTTTTGACCCACTGGGAATGTGATGAAAGAAATATAAGCTGAAATAAATCATACTCTCTACTATTATTCTTAAAATAAAGTGGTGATCGTAACTGACCAAAGACAGGGAATTGTTTCTAGGATTAAATGTCAGGAATTGTGAAAAACTGAGTTTAAATGTATTTGGCTAAAGTGTATGTAAACTTCCGACTTCAACTGTGTACACACACACATCCTTAAATATATTTTCCTTTATTATTTTCCCCTAACCCTACCCAACCACCCCTTCCCTAATTGGAGTAAACTAATGGACAACACAACTTAGGCTTCTACATCCATCTTATACATAATATATACATTTGACAGACACAATGTTTTTTACAATAGTTATTTTTGGTTTGTTTTTAATCCCATCTTTCAGCTACCATCAACCTCTATCTATCTCTGAAGACCATTTCTATTTTGTCATATATTTTTAACTGTGCTGTTTCACAAAAGTTCTGAACCTATATACTGTACATTTTACGGACACTTAATATTTTCCATATACTTTGTCTTTTCAACACTCATTGAATCATTACATCTCAGAACCATCAGTTCCGGCCCACACTATACCGCATTTTCAAGGAAGCTTGGTCTTTGCTTCTTGTAATATAATCTACCGACAATATCTCACATTTTCAGGCCTATATCTCCAAAACGAATCGTTCCAGACCAAAACCATCCTGCATTTTCAAAGGTTTGGTAATCATTGCTTCTTCTTCAAGAATATTCTGTGTGACAGTGTGTGTAATGGGGTGGTGATGAAGCATGGCCCTACTCTAACACCCCCCCATGATTACACAGGAACATCATGTATGAACATATGCCATTAGTCTAGTGAGAATGATGATGAGAATTAAGTTACTACATCTAGTTACCACTGGGTCCTCCGCTCCGTTAACTTCTCTAATCCTGCATGGTGCTGTGAAATGATTCATGGCTGTTAAAGATGCAATGATGTACTTAATTAAAAGATTGATTTAGCTCAGAGTCGTACAAACTGCCCCCAGTTAATATTTCCTCACCTGAGCAGAGACCCTGATTAGGTATGCTGATTAGGTACGCCGTGTGTGTGTGTGTGTGTGTACACATTTTACCTTATATCTTATTTTAATAATGTTTTATGTTAGTCTGCATTGCACTGAATTCTGCTTTGGATTTGTGTTGATCTTTCCCTGGCCTTTCATAGATGACCTTAATGGAGTCAACCACTATAGAGAGCAAATGTTAAACAAACTCATACTCTGGGCCCCACCCGCACGAACTCCGCAGGCAGGAGAAGTGGCTTCGAAGGGAGCGAGGAAGGGAGGGAAGTGAAGGAGCCAACTGGCAGTGGTTCTACCATCTAGCAATTAGCATTTAGAATGATAAGTGTTCCATCTGCTGAGTGGTGGAGGAGGAGACAAAGGTGACAGATGGAATTGTTTTCACAATCTGTTTAAACATGTTGTCTTCCTCTTTAAGAAACACACAACCCGTCACTTGCTTGCTAGCGTCAAGAACAACAAGGAGATGTTAGATTTCCCCCTTTGTTAATATTCAAACTTCATTTTACATGAATCACTCATCCCAATCCTCTGTAGATTGGAAGTAGTTCAGGCGGACATGAACCAATGAACCAGCGGGGGGTGTTAGGGACTGAACACCAGAGGAAGTATGTGTTTGGATCCACCCCCTCTAGTTTCCTGGCATGTCTACTAGGAATCCTGTTTAGTACAGCAGCGTATCCTGTTTAGTACAGCAGCGTGACCTAGTCCTGTGAGTCTGGCCTGATATATGATATATCTGTCGGGCTCTGTTATTCTGGCCTGGTATATCTGTCGGGCTCTGTTATTCTGGCCTGCTATATCTGTCGAGCTCTGTTATTCTGGCCTGCTATATCTGTCGGGCTCTGTTATTCTGGCCTGGTATATCTGTCGGACTCTGTTATTCTGGCCTGGTATATCTGTCGGGCTCTGTTATTCTGGCCAGGTATTTCTGTCGGGCTCTGTTTGTCTGGCCTGGTATTTCTGTCGGGCTCTTTTCTGTCGGGCTCTGTTATTCTGGCCTGGTATTTCTGTCGGGCTCTGTTAGTCTGGCATGGTATATCTGTCGGGCTCTGTTTGTCTGGCCTGGTATTTCTGTCGGGCTCTGTTAGTCTGGTCTGGTATTTCTGTCTGGCTCTGTTAGTCTGGTCTGGTATTTCTGTCGGGCTCTGTTAGTCTGGCCTGGTAAATCTGCTGAGCTGGGAAAAAAGAGAAGAGAGCTCAGCTCCTGGTTACGGGACAGACAGACAGAGGGGCTGGTTCACAGACGTCACTGGGGTCGGAATATGTATCTCTGTTCTAGCTTTAGGCTTTAGTTTCGAGGGCAATCACAGTCTTGTGGAACACAGACGACCCGGGGTCGAACCATGTTAGTCACATATACACTCTTTATACGGCTCTGGTTGGATCCGCCATTAGTCCTGTGAGTCTGGCCTGGTATATCAGGTGACGGGTCAGACGGGACAAAGAAGGGCTAGACTATGGATGTCACTGGGGCTGGACACCCGGTATAGGTCGACGGATTACTGTCTGCTTCTCCAAACCTGGGAGATACATTCTGGATTATACAGCAGATGGCAGGACAATTCAAAAGGCTACCCCAGAAATATCAACCCAATTGACCCCAAAACTAGCAAAGTGGAGGCCTGCAAAACCCATTTTGGCAGACGACCACTTAAAGGGATACTGGATTTTGGTAAGGATGCCCTTTATCTACTTCCCCAGAGTCAGATGAACTTGCATCCAGTATGAAGGAAGTTAGAGGTAGTTCCGCGAGCCAATGCTAATGTTTATTTTTTACAAATTAATAATAAAAATGAAAAGCTGAAATGGCTTGAATCAATAAGTATTCAACCCCTTTGTTATGTCAAGCCTAATTACCTTCAGGAGTAAACATGTGCTAACAAGCCAGATAATCATTTGCATGGACTCGCTGTGTGTGCCTTAATGGCGTTTAACATTTTTGAACGACTACCCCATCTCTGTACCCCACACATACAAAAGTCGAGCAGTGAATTTCAAACACAGATTCAATGCCTCGCAAAGAATGGCACCTATTGGTAGATGGGTAAAAAAAACATTTAATATCCCTTTGAGCATGGTGAAGTTATTACACTTTGGATGGTGTATCAATACATCCAGTCACTACAAAGATACAGGTGTCCGTCCTAACTCAGTTGGCGGAGAGGAACAAAACCACTCAGGGATTTCACCATGAGGCCAATGATGATTTTAAACCAGTTACAGATTTAAATGGCTGTGATAGGAGAAAACTGAGGATGGCTCAACAACATTGTAGTTACTCCACAATACTAACCTAAATGACAGACTGAAAAGAAGGAAGCCTGTACAGAATAAAAATATTCCAAAACATATATCCTGTTTGCAATAAGGTACTAAAGTTATACTGCAAAAACTGTGACAAAGAAATTAACCTTTTGTCCTGAAAAAGCATTATTATGTTTGAGGCAAATCCAACACAACAAATCCCTGAGTACCATGTTTTGGGTGTGCTTGTCATCGGCATGGACTAGGGAGTTTTTTAGGATAAAAAGAAAAGGAATCGAGCTAAGCACAGGCAAAGTGCTTGAGGAAAACCTGGTTCAGTCTGCTTTCCAACAGACACTGGGAGGCAAATCCACAGCAGGACAATAACTTAAAATGCAAGCCGAAATATACACTTGAGGTACTTACCAAGAAGACATTGAATGTTCCTGAGTGGCCTAGTTACAGTTCTGACTTAAATTGGCTTGAAAATCTACACAAGACCTGAAAATGGATGTTTAGCAATGATCAACAACCAACTTAACAGAGCTTGAAGAATTTTTTTAAGAATAATGGGAAAATATCGTACAATCCAGGTTTGCAAAGCTCTATAAGACTTACCCAGAAAGACTCACAGCTGTACATATCTAATCCAAATATATCAGTGTTTTATATTCCAATTATACATTTACAATTTTTCTTTCACTTTGACAGAGTTTTTTGTGTATATTGTTTACAAAAAATGACAACTAAATCCATTTTAACCACACTTTGTAACGCAACAACACGTGTAAAAAGTCAACTTTCTGAAGGCACTGTACATAATAAATAAAAAGTGTGTTGATACACACCGTGCCCCTCACATCTCGTTTCTTGGGCTCCGGGGACATCTCCTGAGGGATGAATTTGATTGGTCCTTTAATCTGTCTCCGAGACCTCTTGGTGCCGTCGGGCAGCGTCTCCATGGCGATGTCGGCATCATCGCTACTGGCCTGGTCACACTCTGAACATTGCCTGAGAAGAAGAGGGAGGTAGAGAGAGGTAGGGGAGGTAGAGGTAGAGAGAGGGATGATCTTTCACGGTCCAGACAGTATTCTCTCCTCTATGCAGGGGTATTGATTTTACTATCTGTGAATATCTTAAGCATGGAAAACAGGTTTCAGATACCTTTCTCTCTTACTATCAATGTCTGACCAACAGAATCTAGATGTTGCTGATTACGTTGGAGAGAAAACAAACAAAACACTGACACTAAGGCTTTGGTCTGTAATGTCTGTCTTTGTTGAAATCTATGAAAATAATATCTGCTTGGTTCGAAAAAAAAACAAATGCTGTTTTCCCAAAGTACTGAAATCTGAGCCTGGAGGCCTGCCCCTGGATTTGAGGACAGGGGTTTATGCTGACCCAGGCATAGCATACGACTGTGCCATAGGTTTCTGTCAGTCTTATAAATTAGATCAATTGAAAATCTGTCTTAAAGGTTCACATCAGTATTATAGGTTAAGACAAAGTGAACTTGTGGATCCTCTGTGTGTTTCTAGTTCCAACTGAGAAGCCCTGTCTGCACTTTTCTTTCTGCCTCTTTCGTGGGGTGCAGATCGTGGTAATTAGGTATGACTTGGCCTCGGCTCCACAAAATTATATCCATCCAAACACTTTCTAATTTCTGCCCTCCGGAGCAGAACGGCGCGGCGCTCTCTTATTCATGGTTTAAATGAATTACTCCCAGTCACAGGCATGAGGAACGTGCAGGTTGAGGTGCCACAAAAACAAACAATACACAGACATCTCAGATGTGCACACACACACCCACGTACATATACACATGCGTGCACTCACACACACACTACAATCCCCCATCCTCCTTGACTTAGTATAGGAAGTAAAAAGGAGATGACTAACTGTGGAAGTAGCTCACCAAGTGACACAGGCGGAATACTATTGAAACTATTGAGACAGATACACAAAAGAGCTCCTCTATTTATCTATCCAGATAAGGATATCTACCTCTTCTGTGTGAAGTGGGACATTTCCACCACCTCTGCATTCACCATCTGATAAATCTACTGCCATTGAGTATTCTGAAATGTCACACTTAATACAAATAAATAAATTGTGGACACTAATGTATCTTCTGCTCCAAATTATTATAAAACTGTTTGTTTGGATCCTGGATGCTGATTGGTTGATATGCAGGACATTTACTCACGCAAAATACCATTAAGTGTTAATCTCATAATTCCACTGTCCCGCAGCCCAGGCAGGAAATTCATTCAAAATATCCCTTGGGCAAAAAAGCGTCTACACACTATTTTTCCATGCTACTATTTGATTTGCAACAGATGGAGGCTGTATAAACCTACCTGTCTGCCTTTACAACCTGTGCAACAATGTATCATTTTACAAATGCTATCTCTCCCATGCCAGTAGGCTAGGTAGCCCAAGAACGGACATGAACTAATTCACCATGGAAACTGAACACTCCAGATATTAATTTATTTATTAACCAGCGCAGGGCGGCCTATGTAGGCCTATTGGATATTCATTAAATCATTATTTATTGAGGTTCTTGTCTCTCATCATCATTGAATCTCTGCTAGCTAGCTACATGCCAATGATTTGTTTAGCATAGCAATGTCCAAAGAATAGAATGATCAGAATGAACGACTGCGTCAAAACATAAGAAAATAACTAATGACCAGCCCGCTGTTAAAATGTTTTTAATGAAAACATTTAATTAATATTTGTATAAATATGTTGGCAACCGTTTTATAAGACCAATAAGGCCCTCAAACTCTGGGAATATCGTATGATAACTCCTGACTAAGGGCTGTTCCCGGACCTTGGCTTCGTCTCGGGTCTAAGAACAGCCCTTGGTCATGAGTTTTCACACGATAATCCCCGGGTTCTGTCGGTCTGTGTCTGTCTGTCGGACAGTGTCTGGCTGTCTGTCGGTCTGTGTCTGGCTGTGTCTGTCTGTCTGTGTGTGTGTCTGTCTGTGAGTGTCTGTCTGTGTCTGTCTGTCTGTCTGTCTGTCTGTCTGTCTGTCTGT
>QNTS01006512.1:49333-66394 GCA_003317085.1 Hucho hucho | reverse complement strand
TTTCTTGGATGGCTGCCCACCACACAGGCAAAGTCCTCCCTGTCACATCAGTGGCTCATGAATGCAGTAACTATTTCTCAGAAACAGGAGGTAGCGTGGGGACGGGCGCTGCAGTATGTTAGCAGGAATGCGCGTTCCTCCAGTGAAGCCCTAGAGGGATTGTTTTGCTCTTCTCATGGCCAACATATATTTTCTTTTGGGGGGGGGATTGTATACGCAGTGTTTCTCATTTCAGGAGTAGGGAGAAGTTTCCCCCTAGACACTGATCTAGGGCCAGCTTAACATTTAACACAAGGTTAGGATTAGGATTAGGATTAGGATTAGGATTAGGGTTGGTAATACCCAGTGGGTGCAGTTTTTTAGTTATTTCCTAGTATTAACACACCTGATTAACTTCATCAAGAGTTTGGTGATTAGTTGACGAGTTGAATCAGGTGTGAATTTGCGATAGTACTGGGCTAGAACAAAACATTTGCAACCCCTGGTGGTTCCCTTCAGGAATGTTTTGAGAAACACTGCTACGTGTATATATATACTGTATATACAGTATATATAGGAAGGAGGAAGGTGCCAGTCACTATGCAGTTCACTCCTTTATACGGGCCCTTGTAGATTTTAAGGTTCAGATGGTTATAAGAAAGATGTGATTAGCGCTGCGTAGCCTTCTGGTTAGTTAAATGGAGTTTCTGACATATTGCTTATTCACATTATTCACTCATCAGATCTAAACGAAGGACATACGACTTAGTGTCTAGGTTAATCTCTCTAAATGCATGTATGGAAAACACTGCATGTTGCTGCACTGTAGCAATATAGCCTTGCCTCCCAATCATGACAGTATTGATTGTTTGTAGTGGCTAGGCTACTGGACAGTTGACCACTTATTGATTTATCCAGTTTGGACACAGCCTGTTGGCCCAAAAGGCTCACAACACTGGTGTCCTTTGACATCTGGTGACCCGTGTGAGGATGTGGGTCGATGGCAATGGTTGCTGCTGGAAGCCAGGCTGGTTCTGGATGGGGGTTGTCAATGTGCAGGGTGACTAAATGGAGGTAACACACACGCAAATACCTACTCACAAAAGGGGAATTCCCAGTCATACCAGTAGGAGATGTCAATGGCTCACAACAAGGGGAATTCCCAGTCATACCAGTAGGAGATGTCAATGGCTCACAACAAGGGGAATTCCCAGTCATACCAGTAGGAGATGTCAATGGCTCACAACAAGGGGAATTCCCAGTCATACCAGTAGGAGATGTCAATGGCTCACAACAAGGGGAATTCCCAGTCATACCAGTAGGAGATGTCAATGGCTCACAACAAGTGTATTTCCCAACATCTCAAGACATCAGTCAGGAAGTTAAAGCTTGGTCGCAAATGGGTCTTCCAAATGGACAATGACTCCAAGCATACTTCCAAAGTTGTGGCAAAATGGCTTAAGGACAACAAAGTCAAGGTATTGGAGTGGCCATCACAAAGCCCTGACCTCAATCCTATAGAAAATGTGTGGGCAGAACTGAAAAAGCATGTGTGAGCAAGGAGGGCTACTAACCTGACTCAGTTACACCAGCTCTGTCAGAAGGAATGGGCCAAAATTCACCCAACCTATTGTGGGAAGCTTGTGGAAGGCTACCCAAAACGTTTGACCCAAGTTAAACAATTTTAAGGCAATGCTACCAAATACTAATTGAGTGTATGTAAACTTCTGACCCACTGGGAATGTGATGAAAGAAATACAAACTGAAATAAATCATTCTCTCCACTATTATTCAAAAATTTCACATTCTTAAAAATAAAGTGGTGATCCTAACTGACCTAAGACAGGGAATTTTTACTAGGATTAAATGTCAGGAATTGTGAAAAACTGAGTTTTAATGTACTTGGCTAAGGTGTATGTAAACTTCCGACTTCAACTGTATATCGCAAGACCAGTCCCTTTTTTATATTACATGCAAGACATATTTCACGTAGTGCTCATTATATTATATTATATTCTGTTCTATTCCGATAAAAAAAGGAAGAAGGAGAAAGGAACACAGATTCCAACAGCTGCAAGTAGAATTCGTCTTAGGCATCACATTATATCCTGTTGTATTGTGCCATGGCTGTGCCAGAGCCGACCGCAAGCCAACCCCGGGCACTCCCTTATGGGAAGGCATACTCAGGTTCAAACTCACAATCGATTCCGACACAGCCACGACACAACAGTCAAGAATACATGCAGTACTGACAATCCAGAGCGAGTTAACCTGTTGAACCAGCCCTCTCTCCACCCATACACATTGGGTTTTTTTTTTATTCCAGGGTCGTTGCTCCATCACCTCGGCTGTTTTACACCTTGTACACCATGGTCAGCATGATCACTCAGCTATGTCTATCTCTCACACTTGCTGTTGTATCCCAGTAAAAGTGTATGGTTGTTATCTGCAATGACCAGTGGACATTATCAGAGAAGGCCCTTCTACCATCTATTAACACAGAGGCCAGCTAGGCTGTATGCAAACCTCTGTTGAGTCAACCAATGTTGAGTCTGTCCCGATGTACATAAGTACACATCGCGTGCTGTATTCTGTGATGTTATGATGTTGAATTTTTTTCCCGGGAACCGCAGATGGAAATTAGCTCTTTTGGCTACATCCAATGAAATACAGTTATTGGACATTAAATACAAATAGGCTAAACATTGTAACTGTGTATGTTGTTGTAGGCTTGTCTTGGTTATGGCTATGTGATGGTGATGCTAATAGATAATAGTAGGCCTGTGTCTTCATAGACATTTCTTTAAGAGGGTCTCAATCCCTTTAAGTGAGGGTGGAAGTGGTTAGGGAGGATACAGATGCATGTGGTGATTGCTGCAGGCATTATTAGGCTCTGCCAATAGCATTACAGTGGGAGGGAGAGAGGAAATTCCCCCAAGGGCAGTTCTGTGGCATAGGGAAATATTGGCTTGAGAGAGTGTGTCTGTGTGGTGGGTGTTTTTGAAGGGAGGAGATAGGGCTAGGGATCTTTATTTTTCTCGGTCTGTATGTCTGTCTGCATACATGTATTTTATGTTTGTTCGTGTGTGTTGACAACTAGAGTGATTCTTTCATTGTCCAGCGCAGTGCTTCAGTTCCAATGGCTGTGAGAGATATGGAGATTGAAGGCTATTTAAGAGGAAGGCTTTGTTGGCATCAGTGGTACCAGACCCAAACAGGATAGACTGAGTTTGCCCTACTGCCCTCTGTGCAGAGAGTGGTCCTTTTGCTGTCTGACATATACACTCACACAGCACTGTTCACCAGACTCTTGCTGTTGTTTTCAAGACCCCAGGGAGCTTCAGCATGTTATTATGACCAGTGCTCTCTTGATCCTGGTGATTTGTAGGTAAAGTCATTTTCAGGAAGTAGTATATCTCCCCCCCCCCCCCCCCCCCCCNCCCCCCCCCGTGCCTTAACATCCTGTCTTTGTTTGGAGAGATGGGCTGCATTTTATTTAAAAACATTTCTCCTTGCCCTTGTTCACTCCCCTTCACACATCTGAGTAAAAGCAACATGGCAAACACTAGTTGAAGCTATTGCTTACACTTACTCTGTCGTTTCAGGTCTGTGAAGGGGGGCAGAAGGGAGCATCTTTCTGGAATGAAACCCAGCCATGCTCATCTGGGTGTCATTGCATCATCGCTGTTGTTTACAAAGCTGTGGACTACAAACCACAAGTCTACTTTGACAACCTGTTGGTTAATGAACAAAATAAATAACCTTACGATGCTTATCCTTACATAAAGGGGTGTCGAACTCAATTGCCGGAGGGCTGTGTTTCTGCTGGTGTTTGTTATTTTCCTTTCAATTTGTGTCCAGTTAAGACCTAGACAACAAGGAGGGGAATTCCTAACTAAACAATTACCTTAAATGATCAATCAATGACAAGGTAGTGAGCGAAAACCTGCAGACACTCCGCCTTCCAGGGTTGGAGTTTGACCACTGCCTTAGACAAACAAGCAAAAAATTGGTGCTCAATTTGCTCTTTACCGTACTTTAGCATGTTTTTCATGAGTGTGGTCTTTTAGTGAAGACTTTGCAAGAAGTGACAACATAATTCTTAATTGGCACAACTTTAGTCAATAGTCTGCATATTCATTCATCATCCACTAGTTTTTTTGCTCCAGGCCTAGTGAGGCCAACAGCACTTAGTGGCTTTCCTTCCTGATCGATAACTGTGTTCAGACTGCACACAAAACTATACCAATGTGACTTAGTACTTTTCCAAAGGATGCTGGGATGTCAGCTGGGTCGTGTTCTTGGTATGTTCATTAGACACCAATTTGAAGAAATGGGACTGAAACTGTGAAGGAAATTTGATTTGACTTCCTGAACTCCAATAAAAAAATGCTTGTTTTTGTTTTCTGTTACAAAATGTTTCGCCACTTTGTGCCCTAATGAACATGACCCAAGAAGGTGCTGGTACTGGACTCCTAGTGCCCTGTTCCATTTTGGCCACTAGACCCTTCCCTTAGCCCCCACCTCTGCTGTTTACAGATCTGAAATTACTTGATCAGTGAAAACAGTAGGCCTATATTGCAAATTAAGCATAGTTAGGGGGGGGGGGTGCCATTGCCGTATTGCTTCCACTTATCCAGTCTGTCCACATCTGTGAACACTGAATTGGTAAGAATATGGGGTAAAGGCTAGGGACTTAAATGGAACCCAACCCAAAACCGTCACAAAACACTCCCTGTCGATTTAATAATCTACTGATAAAGGCCTATTCCACAAGGACTAGCTTTTTCGATTTTATTGCCCCTCTTAACAGCCTCTTGAACCATACTATTCCCCCAGCCTCAGGGGCTTTGCCTGCTATTTAGTACTGTTTTGCTCACTTTGGTTCTTGTATTCGTTTTCTCTAGTATAATTCAGAACATCAGTGCTGAGCCCTTCTCCTCCCGCTGGCCTGCCATATAACAAACAAATGGAAGACGCATGCAAAGAGCAGTAAAGGTTGATTTATCTTTTCCTGTTTCTCCATTAAAAGACTGCTGTTGCCGCAAGGCCGAGGTTAGCTATTGGACACCACTTTGTGTAAATACCTTTTGGGAAATACATTACTACCATCTTGTTTCTATTACAACGACATACTAATCTCTGGTTAGTGAATGGTTGGCCAAAACCCAGGAAACATTCGTTTTTTTTTGGGCAACCATTTACTCAGACCTATCATCAGAGGTGTGTAGAAGACCATGAAACTATAATGGGGGAGAACTCAACGACCGCTTGTTTGGTTTTGAGGGCTAATGGAGCGTGCAGATGTTTTTACCCCTACTCTTCATCGGGGACTTTATATAGAAGTCCAGAAGTTTAAACCAGTTAATTACCTCCGCAATGACAAATTCTGTCACGCCCTGGTCTTGGGAGGAAATACTGGGTGGATGCGAGACCCTTCCTTGGCGGGGGTTGCCGAGGAATATTGGAGGACAGCGACAATATTTTTTTTTGGGGGGGGGGGCACAAGGGGCGGTCGGCCGAGCCGAGGAGAGAGCCAGAACCAGTCTGGGAGTCGATCGAGGAGTTTAATGAGGGATATCGGAGAGAGGTGTTGGCTAGGAGTATGCAGCAGCGCAGGCGTTTAGAGGAGCGTGTCACCAGTCCGGTGCAACCTGTGCCAGCTCCACGCACCAGGCCTCCAGTGCGCCTTCCCAGCCCGGTACGTCCTGTGCCGGCTCCCCGCACTCGCCCTGAAGAGCGTGTCACCAGTCCGGTGCAACCTGTGCCGGCTCCACGCACCAGGCCTCCAGTGCGCCTTTCCAGCCCGGGGAGCCTTCCTCTGCGCCGGTGCTCAGTCCAGGCACGGCGTCCAGTCCTGCTCCAAGGCCGGAGCCTTCCTCTGCACCGGTGCCCAGTCCAGGCAAGGCGTCCAGTCCTGCTCCAAGGCCGCAGCCTTACTCTGCGCCAGTGACCAGTCCAAGCACGACGTCCAGTCCCGCTCCAAGGCCGGAGCCTTCCTCTGCACCGGTGCCCAGTCCAGGCTCGGCGTCCAGTCCTGCTCCAAGGCCGCAGCCTTACTCTGCGCCAGTGACCAGTCCAAGCACGGCGTCCAGTCCTGCTCCAAGGCCGGAGCCTTCCTCTGCACCGGTGCCCAGTCCAGGCTCGGCGTCCAGTCCTGCTCCAAGGCCGCAGCCTTACTCTGCGCCAGTGACCAGTCCAAGCACGACGTCCAGTCCTGCTCCAAGGCCGGAGCCTTCATCTGCGCCGGTGCCCAGTCCGGGCACGGCGTTCAGCCCGGCTCCCTGGCCGGAACAGCGGTCTGAGCGGGTGCTACGTCCCGCACCGGAGCCGCCACCGATGCTAGTTGCCCACCCGAACCCTCCCCATCTAGTTGCAGGTTTTGCGGCCGGAGTCCGCAAAAATGCATTTATTATGTACAGTTGAAGTCGTAAGTTTACATACACTTAGGTTGGAGACATTAAAACTTGTTTTTCATCAACTCCACACATGTATTGTTAACAAGCTATAGATTTTGGCAAGTCGGTTAGGACATCTACTTTCTGCAGGACACAAGTCATTTTTCCAACAATTGTTTACAGACAGATTATTTCACTTATAATTCACTGTTTCACAATTCCAGTGGGTCAGAAGTTTACATACACTAAGTTGACTGTGCCTTTAAACAGCTTGGAAAATTCCAGAAAAGGATGTCATGGCTTTATAAGCTTCTGATAGGCTAATTGACATAATTTGAGTCAATTGGAGGTGTACCTGTGGATGTATTTCAAGGCCTACCTTCAAACTCAGTGCCTCTTTGCTTGACATCATGGGAAAATCAAAAGAAATCAGCCAAGACCTCAGAAAATAAATTGTAGACCTCCACAAGCATGGTTCATCCTTGGGAGCAATTTCCAAATGCCTGAAGGTAACACGTTCATCTGTACAAACAATAGTATGCAAGTATAAACACAATGGGATCACACAGCCGTCTTACCGCTCAGGAAGGAGACACATTCTGTCTCCTAGAGATGAACATACTTTGGTGCGAAAAGTGCAAATCAATCCCAGAACAACAGCAGAGGACCTTGTGATGATGCTGGAGGAAACAGATACAAAAGTATCTATATCCACAGTAAAACTAGTCCTATATCGACAGAACCTGAAAGGCCGCTCAGCAAGGAAGAAGCAACTGCTCCAAAACCGCCATAAAAAAAAAGCCAGACCAAAAATAGAACTGTTTGGCCATAATGATCATCGTTATGTTTGGACGAAAAAGGGGGAGGCTTGCAAGCTGAAGAACACCATCCCAACCGTGAAGCACGGGGGTGGCAGCATCATGTTGTGGGGGTGCTTTGCTGCAGGAGGGACTGGTGCACTTCACAAAATAGATGGCATCTAGAGGAAAGAAAATTATGTGGATATATTGAAGCAACATCGCAAGACATCAGTCAGGAAGTTGAAGCTTGGTCGCAAATGGGTCTTCCAAATGGACAAGCATACTTCCAAAGTTGAGGCAAAATGGCTTAAGGACAACAAAGTCAAGGTATTGGAGTGGCAATCACAAAGCCCTGACCTCAATCCTATAGAACATTTGTGGGGAGAACTGAAAAAGCGTGTGCGAGCAAGGAGGCCTACAAACCTGACTCAGTTACACCAGCTCTGTCAGGAGGAATGGGCCAAAATTCACCCAATTTATTGTGGGAAGCTTATGGAAGGCTACCAAAAACGTTTGACCCAAGTTAAACAATTTAAAGGCAATGTTACCAAATACTAATTGAGTGTATGTGAACTTCTGACCCACTGGGAATGTGATGAAAGAAATATTCTGACATTTCACATTCTTAAAATAAAGTGGTGATCCTAACTGACCTAAGACAGGGAATTTTTACTAGGATTAAATGTATGGGAATTGTGAAAAACTGAGTTTAAATGTATTTGGCTGAGGTGTATGTAAACCTGCGACTTCAACTGTACGGTAATCATAGTACTTTTACCTTGGATTGAATAGAACTTAAAAAAATAGGTTTTACTATATTTCACCTGGTGAGTCAGTATGAAACACAAACACCATTGTAAATACACATATTATCATCCCTTTCTAACCATGCAGAACATGCTCTTCTAAAACATGACATTCAAATCATAAATGGCTTCCGGCATGTCCTGTTTGTTTCCCGCTCTCCTGCTCTTCTCTCCTCCTCACATCCCTTGCTCTCTCCCTCCTTATCTAGTGAAGTCTGTTGTTTTCTGCCTGTGATGCCTCTGGCCCTGTGGGGCCACAAGCCAAACACACACACACACACACACACACACACACACACACACACAAACATGTGGCCACCCTCAAGCCTCACTGAGCTCTGCGATTGGTCAATGCCTCTCCCCTGACAGTGATGCCCCTCCCCCCTCCCGCTGTGCTCAGCTGGTGGTTTCTCTGTCATTCTGTTTGCATTATCGTGACAGCGCCAGCCTCACACACACACACACCGTGTCAGAGATGAGAGGGATTATGTGACAGGGAGATGTGTGTGGACGTTCTCACATAACCGAGAGGGAAGAGAGAGGAGATAGAAACAGAACAGCCATGGAGTTCAAGTAAGTGGAAAGAGAGAGTGAGATGGAGAAAGGGAAAAAGAGAGATGGAGAGAGAAGGGAAAAAAAGAGGGACATTGACAGAGAGAAATGAAGAAGGGAGGAAGTTGTTATATCTACGTGGTGTCTCCTTTTGGGGGGGGGGGATAGTTGGGCGTGTGGTGTAAAGTCTCTGTGTACGTCACTAAGTGTGTGTCTCTGTAGGTCTGTCCCTCTAAGCCCAAATAGTCAGAGATAATGAGTTGACTAGACACATACAGTGTCAAGGGAAAGATCCATAGTTGACATCCTCATTTCACTGAAATACCTTATATCTCTTGAAATATTACTGGAACCGTTTTCTTGGTTAGTAACATCCTATCACAATACTATGAGCAATGGTGTGGTGGCTGAATGTTGAATTTAGATCTTACTGTGTGTACACATAGCGTGTGTGTGTGTGTGTGTGTGTGTGTACACATTGTGTGTGTGTGTGTGTGTGTGTGTGTGTGTGTGTGTGTGCATTCGTTTACAGTATTTTTGTTTGTCAGGTGTTTGACACTTGCAGTTGTTCTCCCATTGTGTGTGTGTGTGGGTGTGTGTGTGTTGAGTTTTATCAGCTTGGCCGGGCTGTAGACTGACGCCCATGCGAGGAAACCAGACACTGATGATACATTGATAGGAGGAGGGCTGTGAGAGTGTGTCCTGTGTCCCAAATGGCACCATAGCCCTTATATAGTGTGCACTACTTTTGCCCAGAGCCTATATGGACACTGGTCAAAAGTACTGCACCTAAATAGGGGGGTTCTGTTAAAAACTAGTGCACTACATTGGGAAGAGGGTGCCATTTGGGACAAGCCCTGTGTATTAATTGCTGTGGCGATGAAACTTGATATCTGGCGGTTGCACTGGTCCACTGTTCATCATGCAGACAGTTATGGGAAGATATATGGGCTACAATGGGTGTGGGGCTCTGTAGCGGGCCCTGAAATCTTCCGTGGGTTATGACGCGATACAATCAAATTCCATCCATATATTATAATTGGAATTGAATATGCTATTTTAATGATAATTTCCTATTTTCATGGGAGTTCATCTTGCTTAGAATATATCTGTGAATTAATGAACTGTTTTCTTTATATCTATCTGATATGCTGTTGGTTGATATTGAGTCAAGTGGTTTGTACTGTGTTCATGTTACCTCTGAAACGTTCAGCCTTTTACACTTACATTTAGCTAATACATTTGCGGTTGAGTTTGCTAACGGATAGTTTGCGTCAAAAACATGAAAACATGCTAAACTCATCACAGTTTTTGCTCTGCACTGAACGTGCACTATCTTGAAAACTTGACTGCTGGCGTGTACTGTTTTGGGGGGATAGTATTAACAGTGGACTAATGAACAAAATACCAAAAGACAGTTTTTCAGTAAAGTGATCCTTTTAACAGTACTGCTTCTCAGTCTCACAGATGCAGTGTATTTCGTGGTATGGCTGACTGGTCAGTGAGGGCTGACATGGGAAGTGTATCTGACTCTGGTTGACAGATGTGCAAAGTCCATGTTTTCTGTTGCCCTGACGCTAGCACAGTTGTAGGCCCTAATTTAAAGTGACTGGAACACACACACACACACACACACACACACACACACACACACACACACACACACACACACACACACTGACTCTTCTCATTGACATATCTGCTATCCTCAGACTGTGCTGTCGCTAGATGTGTAGAGTGAGCCACTGAAGGAGTACCATTCTGAAGCACATCCCCCTTCTGTCCATGTTATTGGCTTATCAAAAAGACAGGCCTTCACACATACACAGTCAGCAAAGGGGGAAAACAATGTTCATTACTGAGTACAAAGAACAGTAGGCAATGATAGAGTATTCTTCTCAGTAAAGCATGCATACCGGTATATAGCTATATTCCTCTGACTGAGAGAGATCTCTACTATCCCCCTTCACCTCCCTCTATATCTCCATGATCTCTCATCATCCCATCCCTACTGCGTGGGCCCAGTGGATGCTTTACATTTCTGTGTGTGCAACATGTAACAACATCAAATAGAATAAGGATGCCCTAAACCGCAATGACCAAAGCCTCTATCTATAGCTGTGGGTGGGAGATGTCCACGCACAGAGTCGGGGGTGGGGGACTCAACGCACCCTTTCCAATAAACACACATTGAACCGACAAATCCGTCTCAACAGAGAGAGATTGAGATGAAAACACCACGGTATAGATAGCCAAGATGAGGATTATCCTGACAATTAAGCAACAATTTCAACATAATCGATTTTAAAGGGACAATCAGCAGTTGATTGTCCCTTTAAACAGACGCCTCGCAAGTCCTAAACTGGCAGCTTCATTAAATAGTACCCGCAAAACACCAGTCTCAACGTCAACAGTGAAGAGGCGACTCCGGGATGCTGGCCTTTTAGCCTCTTCACTGTTGACGTTGTGTGTGTGTGTGTGTGTGTGTGTGTGTGTGTGTGTGTGTGTGTGTGTGTGTGTGTGTGTGTGTGTGTGTGTGTGTGTGTGTGTGTGTGTGTGTGTGTGTGTGTGTGTGTGTGTGTGTGTGTGTGTGTGTGTGTGTGTGTGTGTGTGTGTGTGTGTGTCTGTGTGTGTGTGTGTGTGTGTGTGTGTGTGTGTATATATAACATTTACTTATGTATTCATACTCTTTACTCAGTACTTTGTTGAAGCACCTTTTGGCAGCGATTACAACATTGATTCTTCTTGGGTATGACGCTACAAGCTTGGCACACCTGAGGAGTTTCTCCCATTCCCTGCAGATCCTCTCAAGATCGTTCAGGTTGGATGGGGAGCATCGCTGCACCGCTATTTTCAAGTCTCTCCAGAGATGTTCGATTCGGTTCAAGTCCGGGCTCTCGGTCGGCCAATCAAGGACATTCAAGACTTGTCCCGTTGCCACTCCTGCATTGTATTGGCTGTGTGCTTAGGGTCGTTGTCCTGTTGGAAGGTGAACCTTCGCCCCAGTCCGAGGACCTGAGCATTCTGGAGCAGGTTTTCATCAAAGATCTCTCTGTACTTTGCTCTGTTCATCTTTCCCTCGATCCTAACTAGTCTCCCAGTCCCTGCCCCTGAAAAACATCCCCACAGCATGATGCTGCCACCACCATGCTTCACCGTAGGGATGGTGCCAGAGTTTAATCTTGGTTTCATCACACAAGAGAATCTTGTTTCTCATGGTCTGAGAGTCTTTAGGTGCCTTTTGACAAAGTCCAAGCGGTCTGTCATGTGCCTTTTACTGAGGAGTGGCTTCCGTCTGGCCACTCTACCATAAAGGCCTTGTTGATGGACTGCTGCAGAGATGGTTGTCCTTCTGGAAGGTTCTCCCATCTCCACAGAGGAACTCTGGAGCTCTGTCAGAGTGACCATCGGGTTCCTGGTCACCTCCCTGACCAAGGCCCTTTTCCACCGATTGGTCAGTTTGGCCGGGCGACCAGGTCTAGGAAGTGTTTTGGTGGTTCAAACTTCTTCCATTTAAGAATGATGGAGGCCACTGTGTTCTTGGGGACCTTCAATGCTGCAGAAATGTTTTGGTACCCTTCCCCAGATCTGTGCCTCGACACAATGCTGTCTTGGAGCTCTATGGACAATTCCGACCTCATGGCTTGGTTTTTGCTCTGACACTGTCAACTGTGGGACCTTATATAGACAGGTGTGTTCCTTTCCAAATCATGTCCAATCAATTGAATTGACCACAGGTGGACTCCAATCAAGTTGTAGAAACACCTTAAGGATGATCAATGGAAACAGGATGCACCTGAACTCAATTTCAAATCTCATAGCAAAGGGTCTGAATACTTACGTAAATAAGTTTTTTTTATTTTTAATATATTTGTAAACATTTCTAAAAACCTGTTTTCGCTTTGTCATTGTTGGATATTGTGTGTAGATGACTGAGGATCATTTTTTTTAAATACATTTTAGAATAAGGCTGTAACGTAGCAAAATGTGGAACAAGTCAAGGGGTCTGCATAATTTCCGAAGGCACTGTATATATTAAGTTGTATTCTTCAAGAATCAATAGGTACATATCATTATAAATAAATAAAAAAATGATGTAGAAACTGCAGGATGCCCCTTTATGGATTAATTACATACGGTATTCAGCACTATTTATTCTATAGTCACTGATAATAGTGGTAGATAATAGTGGGCTCAATCAGATTGTATCTTTGATGTCTGCCTCACAAACTGCCTAAATGGAAAGTGGCTAGAATAATCCCAATGAAAAAGACCTGCTTTGTTGGTTAGATTCGTATGCTCTAATTGCTCTGATAAGTGGTCTTGTGTTAATGATAGGTCATTTCTAATTGTGTTTGTTATTTGCAGCCCAATTCATCTGAATGATAAGTGCTTTGTGCTCGTTGTTGATCTACAGCAGTGCCGATGTTTCAGGTTTGATGTTGTCATCATGGACTGTTGTCATTTTTCAAGACTTGTATTCCCCAGTTAACGAAGACTAATCTTAAATCAAATGAATACTCACAGAAATGGCTGTTATTTCACCCCACACTATAACTGCGTCACAAATGGCACCCTATTTCCTATGGTTTGCACTACTTTTCACCCTATGGGCCCTGGTTAAAAGTATTGCACTATATAGGGAATAGGGTGCCATTTGGGATGCACCCTATATGACGGGAGGACTTTAATGTCAGTCATTAAGTCCACAATGTCCTTTGTTATTATGGTGATTTCAAAGCCCTTTTATTAGCAATGCCAAGTTCCGAACACACACACACACACACACACACACACACACACACACATGCACAGAACACGCACGTACACTTCACCTGGCTGGGGTACATATTATCAATGGCTAGACTGGCAACACAAACAAGGAACATAAATGGACGCACCCACCCAATTGCTGTGCTTCACTTTGTTTACCGAGCAACGACCGGAGCCCCCTGTTACCGTTGCTCGGTAAACAAAGTGCACAGCAATTGGGTGGGTGCGTCCATTTATGTTCCTTGTTTGTGTTGCCAGTCTAGCCATTGATAATATGTACCCCAGCCAGGTGAAGTGTACGTGCGTGTTCTGTGCATGCGTGTTTGTGTGTGTGTGTTCGGAACTTGGCACTGCTAATAAACCAAAGCAATATAAAAACCTGTTAGGATTCCCCTTTGGAACACTGGGCCTCTTCTAACACACACTCTCTACAGTTCTGAAAAGAATCCCTCCACTCACTGAAAACAAGCCCCGTGTCTGTCTACAGTCTCAGACAGTTAGCTGACGTGTTTAGCATGATGCTAATGCTACTAGTGATTTCATTATGGAACGTTAGGCCCTCTGCTCTAACCTGTTGTGTCCCTTTTAGTCGCGTGTGTGTGAGTGTCCCTCTCACGCTCTGGTTTACGTTTTAAAAAATTCTTGCCCGGCGTCACCGTTGTGATGGCGTGACAAGGCAGTTTGTGCTGTTCCCAGAGAGAGAGAGATGGAGAGAGATAGGGAGCGTAGGGGGAAACAGCTGAGGTCAGTGCTCTGGAAAGAGCTGTGGGATGGAAAGGGTAGCAGAGCGGAGCGGAGTACTGACATTATTGGCCAAGACTTAGAGAGGCGAGACAGGGCTGCACACCGACACTGCTGTCCATTGAGACTGGTGAGTGGTATATATTATTGATGAATATGAGAATTTATTTTTGGAGCTTGGGCTGTGGTCCAATACTTCTTCTTCCCTTCCCTTACGTATTGTGGGTCAAACACATAGACTGTAAAAAAAAAAATAGGTCAAACAAGATTGGATAGATTGAAACTGGAGTTTCTAGTAAATGTATTTCACATTTTTCCAATCATGTCAGATCTGATATTATTTGAAGGAAGGAAAAAATGAAGACTTTATAAACTATTCGCATCGGGTTGTGGCCTATATTTGCAGTATAAGTAATGTAGCTGAACTGGGTGTGTTAAATTTGAGAGGTTGAGAGTTGGCATAAGCCTACTGTACCACATAACCTGAGAGGCAAAAACACCAGTTAGCTTTTTTTATCGAGTGTTCTTCCCAGCCCAGTGTCTTTGTGTCCAGGGGGGTGTGGGTGGTGGGGTAGGGGGCGTCTACAGATGCCAACAGTCATGCAGACCTCCCTCTGAAAGGGGTGATGTAATCCTCAAGCTGGCGTCTGGAAGAGGAGAGGGTGGACACATTTAATGATGCACACAAACACACACAGAGAGAGAGAGAGAGAGCTCACAGCTGGAATGGTGAAATGGACTGACTGGGTGGTGTGGGTGCACAAGCATGGATACACATGTACGCAAACGTAATGATTGGGAATTACCGTCCCTGTTCCTGTTATTTCCAAGCCAATCCTCCTACATCCCCTTTCCAGCGTCCTCACCTCCTCCACAACCCCTCTGATCTGTTCTTTTTTTAAATTCTCAGTAAGGGACTAGTATCTAGTCTGTGATCTCTCTGTAGTCTCAGGTTCTGCTCACTCTGTTGTGGTTACACAGAACTAGTTTATTTCCTAGCAGCCCTATCTCCTAGCAGATGCACACAGACACAATTTGATTGCACTGACAATGGAAACGTATATCCATAAGCCCTTCTGCTATTGACTAAAATGTTTTTTGCTGATAGACCAACTGGCAATATTGTCTTGATTAGATTTAGTTTCATGCTGCTAATAAGTTATTGTTGAAATCTTCTCATCTGCTTTGCGTTCTTTCCCCCCTTCGGTAAGAGTCATTATGATTTGATTCATGTAGTGTGAAATTCAGAATCAGTGGCCTGAAATTCCACACTACATTTAATTTTCCACAAATTATGGTAATTATTATAAACGATAGAGCTGTTCACGCTTGTTATGCTTTGCCTCCTGTGATTAAATAGCACCAATAATAAATTGGTTTAACTGGAGTTTCATCAGCTTTGTTGGTTTGGTCATTGTTTTGTTTTGCATCCCAAATGGCACCTTTTGGGCCCTGGTCAAAAGTAGTGCACTATATACAGAATAGGGTGTCATTTTGAGAGGCAACCTTGGGATGTATCGACCTTTTGAAAATGATTTACTGTAGAGACATCTCTTTTTATCTTCTTTGGTACTCAAACAAGGCTCAAACTAAAAATTGTTATTTCCGTGTAAAACGACCCATGAGCACAGCACCAACGTGAAGTTCATAGGAGCATGTAAAATTGGGACCCGGTTTCAGGAAACTAGGTGTATGTCGCAAGTCACGACTTCACGGCAGAGCCGTTTGAACGTAAAACATTTGTTTTTATCAAAATGCGTTTATTTGGCAGAAATTCCTTCTCGAACGTGAGATTTCATGTGCCTTAACAACAAACTTTTATGCCATCTGTAAATACAAATAAAGTTGTTAAATTACAAGCCTAGTTGGTTTAGCCAAAGAAAAAGCCAGGAACCTTCCCGCTAGCCATGATTGGCTGAGATGATAAGTGGGCTAGACATGCCGAGAGATGAGTTTCAGATTGGTCTGCGATGTAGCATCTTGTGTCTATAAAATGAGCTGCTTGTTATGCGTAGATAATCCTTTCTACTGCATTTTTTTCTAAAGATATAACGTTATCCATGGAGACCTGCAAATACATTGCTACTGCTCTCAATAACATTGCTGCCCTGAATTTATCAGGCGCTATCGACAAAGGTCAGTGGGAAAAAGTTGTGATGGACTACTTTCTGGTGGTCGATTGTGCCATGCTGACTCTCTCTGCCTCTGAAAATGAATCAGACAATGAGGAAATCCCTGATTTAGGTAAAAACATTTTCATTGAAGAAGACATTGTAGAGTCTTCTGATGACAGTGATGGGGGAAGAAACGGCGCTCAACAGTGTTGTCACGGAAGAAGTTGACCGAGTTTTGTAATCAGTGGAATGTCTGGTAGAAGCAGAGTATGATAAGGAGTCGAAAAAGAGAACACAGAAGGCTGTTGTATAAAACACCTGTTTCCCGGATTACATCTTCAAACTACGGGCAACCATGGCATCCGTGACAGAGAGGGTGAGAGAGTTCTGGTGATTCTTATGGCATTGCACATGGTCAGTGTGAACCAACGTGACTTGACACAACGGGCCAAGCAAGCTGTACAAACAAAACAGAAACTACACAGGACGTCTTATTTAATGAAAGGGGTTGCAGTCCTGCCATGAAGCTTTCATCCATGTACGGGTAAGAGTCTAGCTACAATTTCAGATATTATACGTTTCTTCTAGTTATAGCCTAATGTTAGCTAGCTAACTAGCTAACATTGAACCTATTTGGTTAACTTTAGTTAGCTCTGACAATGGGTTTGTATTGCTAGTACTCTACGGATTGGGTTTATAGTTCATTGTTTAGTTAGCTCTGACAATGGGTTTGTATTGCTAGTACTCTACGGATTGGGTTTATAGTTCATTGTTTAGTTAGCTCTGACAATGGGTTTGTATTGCTAGTACTCTACGGATTGGGTTTATAGTTCATTGTTTAGTTAGCTATGACAATGGGTTTGTATTGCTAGTACTCTACGGATTGGGTTTATAGTTC
>QNTS01006512.1:33695-49243 GCA_003317085.1 Hucho hucho | reverse complement strand
TGACAATGGGTTTGTATTGCTAGTACTCTATGGATTGGGTTTATAGTTCATTGTTTAGTTAGCTCTGACAATGGGTTTGTATTGCTAGTACTCTATGGATTGGGTTTATAGTTCATTGTTTAGTTAGCTCTGACAATGGGTTTGTATTGCTAGTACTCTATGGATTGGGTTTATAGTTCATTGTTTAGTTAGCTAACGGTAACGTTACCATATCTAAACAAAAGACCCCAAGTTAAATCTTGCTGTTTTGTGTCTATATTTTAGATTTTTCAACCATTTAAATTTTTTTATTTTGGGGGGGGAATAAGCAAAGGCTTTTGACTTGTGGTCAAACAAATGGAAAAGGTGTCTTAGAAAACCTCTACCAGAAAAAGTCTTGAAAGGTTAGAAATACATCAAAACACAATTTTGAGGTAACCCTTGCCAACTAATAGCAACACTTTTATATTTTGTACATTTAAGAAACATTGCTTTGTGCCTCAATTCCGTCACCAAAAACCCACATATATTTTCTATTTTATTTCCCTCATGAGGAGGGAGGATAATGAAAGTTCACAGAAGTAACAAGTAAAGGTAACCATATCAATTAGTTAGTGTTTTTACTGTTATCAATTTTTGTTTATGAATTATTAAGTGATTTAAAACTCGAAATTCCGATAACCAAATCGGTAACGGAATTTCCCAAAAATCTGTAACAGAATTTCTGTAATTGAATTGGCTACAATGGGAAATTATAATAGTCACAAACCACAGTTGGGTTCACAAGTTGGGACAGCACAGTAAAGCACAGTAGAGTACAGTAAAAAAAAGTATAGTACTGTACAGTACACAGTAGAGCACACGAGTTAAGTACATTAATGTACTGCACTGGATTCTACTCTACTGTACTGGATTCTACTCTACTGTATTGGATTCTACTCTTCTGTACTGGATTCTACTCTACTGTACTGGATTCTACTCTTCTGTATTGGATTCTACTCTTCTGTATTGGATTCTACTCTTCTGTACTGGATTCTACTCTACTGTACTGGATTCTACTCTTCTGTATTGGATTCTACTCTTCTGTACTGGATTCTACTCTACTGTACTGGATTCTACTGTGCTGTACTGTGATGTCCAAACTAGTGAAACATAGATGTCTATGATTGGTTTATATTTGGTCCGGACCAACCAAATGTGATCTTGTTTTGAGGGCAGAGCTCATTAAAATAATAGCCAGTGTGTAGAATAATACCCAGATATGCAAAGGAGGATATTTCATATTGATACCCTTTGTGTACCTATTTAGGAGACATCACCATGAAGAGAATGACAATAATATCCATTAATTATGTATTTCTGTGTAAAACAGATCAGGGACCCTTGATGAAATTCTGTTACCGCATTTCCATTACAGGGTGTAAATCCACTTTTAATGTAGTTCAATAACCAAAAGAGATTTTTTTTCCCAAGTCAATGTGTCATGTCATAGCTAACATCCCATTTTTTCTGCCGACATCGCTGAATCTTAATTCGGAGCAGATATTTAAACCAATTTAAAACGTTTAGATATTTTTAACACGGACTCAATGACATTTTACCAAAATTCTGTTACCAAACTTTGCCTCTGCACGGCTCTTCCAGTAAATGTGTTTTTGTAAAATGTTCAGTGTAAATTGTTAAAAGCCGTCCTTGTGCATAGAGTTGTGCGGGTTTGTTAAACTGTGCAATCAATGGTTTTGTTTGGTTTACATTTTAAGTGAAAAATCTGAGACTCAACGGAATTCCGTTACCGTGGAATTGCCAACATCAAGCTATCCTACAAATCCTTGCAGAAAAACATCATGCACATTCTGGCGCGGTTACTAATGTGTTGATGACTCTTCATTCTGAGCTGAATATTATTATAGGCAAGAACTCCTTTGAAAGCCAGATAACGTCATGAGGCCCAAATGGCACCCTATTCCCTATATAGTGCACTACTTTTGACCAGAGCCCTATGGGCGCTGGTCAAAAGCGCCCTATGGGCGCTGGTCAAAAGTAGTGCACTGACTATATAGGGAGTAGGTTACCATTTGGGACTGAGCTTTTGTGTGTAAAGCACTGGATTGGAACACTCGCCATCAGTATGCTACGCTATGAGCCTGTGTCTATGGGTCAAGTTTGGTCGAGTGAGTTCTGATTCAGACCCAATGAAAGAGGAGAATCCTTTCGTGGAGTACAGTCTTGTTTAGTGGATTGTTTTCTGTTCAACCCTGTTTTGGCTTTGCGTATGCTCTGTTTTTGGTGAGGCATTAAGGTATAAGAATGTGTAGCAGCATAATGCTATCTGACAAAACACTTGTTCAGTCTTCTGTCTGCACTTCTTGGAAAAGAGACTGTTTCTTGGTGTGATGCATCTCAACTTGAAATTTTGCAGGCAATGAATTGGATATGTGCTTGTGCAATTGTACAATTGCCCTTATTGGTACAGCTCACGCAATTAACTTCTATAAAAGCCTTTCCAGTCTTTCTGTCCGTCCATCCATCCATCACACATAGGCCCACATGAACTGATTCTCTAATTCCTCTCAACGTCTACTAGCCTCCCAAACATCCTGGTAACCATGCAGTACTGTCCAGAGCCGTGGTCATATGGGTAACACTCCTGGCCAGTACATGCCTCCTCACCGGAGACCAGGCTTCAATCCCGATCTACACCCTTCCTCCTCTGTCTCCATTTTATCTCCCTATCGGTTTCATGCTAGCTGAACTACAGATAAGAGGGAAATTCTAGCCTGAGTACCAGTCTGTTTGTTCCATCATGCCACTCCTTGGCATGACAAGGACCAGGCTAGTGGAATTCCACTTTCCTTTTTTAGTCATAGTACTTAAGGACCTGCTCAATAAGGTGACAGTTGTGAGATGAAACCTGCCGTTTCATTACGCAAGAGCAGAGAGGGTGGTATCACGACCCAGTTGTGTCCCAAATGGCATCCTATTCTCTATATAGTGCACTCCTTTTGAACAGGGACCTTAGGGACAATAATAGAGAATATGATGCCATTTGGGATGCAGCCAAAAGTCTACGCAGAAGGCTTGAATTGAGAATTAAGACTAGGTTATTTTTTTTCTCCATACTGTCATGTTTCTGGATGCCCTCACAATATTTTGTCATTCTAAATTGTAAAATGTTATAGGCTATGTTATCGAGACAGAAGCCAGCAGCTTTGCCATACCTTAGTTACTTTGTGATCAGATGAAGTGTCTTGTCATTTCTTATGCTCGTACTACCTACCGAGTTGCTGTTGACCTCAATTCCCCGCTGTCGCTGTTTAGTGTTGACATTTGCATGTGTGTGTCCCCGGCTGTGTCTGCGAGTCACTGTCTGTGTGCATGTTTATTCATGTGTGTGTGTGTCTGTATTGGTGTGTGTGCATGCATGTGCCATTGAGGCTGCCTTTTTGATCTAGGCCGACTGGCAGCACACCGCTTCTCTCAGCACACCGCTTCTCTCAACACACCGCTTCTCTCGGCACACCGCTTCTCTCGGCACACCGCTTCTCTCAGCACACCGCTTCTCTCTCGCTCGTCCAGTTTCCCAAACTCGGTCCTCAGGACCCCAAGGTGTGCAAGTTTTGTTTTTTTGCCCTAGCATTACACAGCTGATTCAAAGCTTAATAATTTGTTGGTTATTTGAATCAGCCGTCTGGTGCAAAAAAGAAAAGTGCACCCCGGGGGTTCCCCGGGACCGAGTTTGGGAAACACTGCTCTAGTCTTGTTCACTCTCTGGAGTCTCTCTCTATCCTTCTATATAATTTTCTCTTCTTTAATATCTCCCTGGCTTTCCCATGCCCTAATCCCTGTTTCACTCTCCCCTGCTCCCCCCTTTCTTTTCCTCTACCTTTATCTCCATCTCCCTGTCTCTCTCTCTCCCCTCTCTGCCTGTGCAGTGAGTCAGCAATATGGGTATACACACGCACACACTGCTGCTCCCTTTGATCCTGTTAGCTTCTGCCTCATTGGTTGCTGAGCTGACCCACGCCGGGTGCTCCCTGTCTCATTGGTCAATCTTCAAGATGCCAGCCAATCCGCTCCCAGCTGCTTACTGACGCTGCTGCATCCCTTTCCCAGGATCCTTTGCCAGCTCTTCTGCAGTGAGCCAGCATTAACTTGAGAGGGTGGGAGGGAGGGATGGGAAGAGGGAGGGAGGGAGGGAGGGAGGGATGGGGAGAGGGAGGGATATATAGGGTGAATGGAAAAACGGAGGGGAGAGAGGGAGACAGAAAGAGGGTGAGGGGAAAAAGGAAAAGCGCCAGTAAGTGGGAGGGAGGAAAGGGACAGAAGGAGGGAGGGAGGGAGGGAGGGAGGGAGAGGGGAAGAGATGTAAGAGATTGATTGGCTACGAGTCCAGACATAGGTCTACACTGTTGGCTCTCGCAATTAATCCTCCTCTCTCACTCTCTCTCCTCTTCCTCCACTCTCACTCTCTCTCCTCTTCCTCCTCTCTCACTCTCTCTGCTCTTGATATGTGCCGTCATCTCTTTTCAAGCTTAGCAGCTCTTTAAGCAGCTCATCATTTCTCTGCTACCTGGACAGGAGCGTCTTTAGAGGGCAGAAGCATGCGCTGCATTTCAAGCCGAGGATGACTTGGCGATGGTAGGGCTCCTACAGAACGTGGTGGGTAGATGGCACGGTGGCACAGTCTTATGTTGGCACGGGTAGCTCTGGGTGGGTGACATTGTGACTTACTATATCGGCTTGGTGGTGACGCCTGTTGATTGCTGTGACTGAGTGTTTGGGATAGTGATTGATATAGTGTCTTAGCAATGACATCACATTTGGACAATGCACTGTATATGCTGGAGTAATGGATTTGTGGTTTTGCTTATTGATCTGATTGATTAGTATTGGGTATTTTCAAATAGGGTCATTGTTAATGCTGATATCTACAGATATCTATCTATGTTTTCTCATGTAAGTTGCACTCGGCTTCTCTGATTGGTCAAGATAATTTGACATCTTTAACAGAAATCTACCTTTTGTCATCTGTCATCAGTCATCTGTTGCCTATGACACTCTGCTAGAAGTATATTGATGAATTAATCGAGCAGGATTCATTTAGTTCCATTTCAAGCTGCCTTACATAAAGATTATGTAACGGCGAGACCTCCCTTTGTGAGATGACAGGAGTTTTGTATGTGTTCTGTCTGCCTTTGGTGTTGTCTTCGTTGCGTGTCTGTTGTTGTGTTGGGTCTGAGGCTTGTTGTGTCTGTGCTGTGTCTGTGTTGTGTCTGTGTCTGAGAGAAGGATTTGTGGAACAGTTTCGTAATCATCTTTCGTGCACGGCAAATCCGACTAGACATGCAGCGATGTTTCATGGAATTGATAGATCAGGGAAGGAGACGGATTATGGTTCATCAAATCGTCTATTTGATTGACAAGGCTTTCGTTGTGCTGGGTTTGTGTTTGTATGTTCCGGTTGATTCTTCAATGTAACAAAAGAGTGATCAACAGTATACTGTATTTTATTAGATTCCCTTGAGATATTGAGTGTTATGATAAAAAGAAAAGCTGACGGACACCCCAACATTTTTCCTACATAACCTGGTTCATTATGATTCATTATGTAACCCTGAAGAAGGCACTGCATTGCCGAAACATTGGTTACTAGGTTTACCCGTTCAACTGTTGGAACGCTTTTAAGAGTGTGCGAATCTCTTTCTTTGTTTATTGAGTGTTATGGTGTCATAAATCTTCAGAGTTATCTCGATACACCATGAACCATATTGTCATCCTCCTTAAGGTCCCGAGTCCCCACATGCGGAGAGTTAACCCTTAGGAAGTGAAAAGGACTGTGTAATGATGTCATACCAATGCTTTCCAGATAAATCTAGCTTTTTGTTTTTATCTCAATCCACCGCTTGGCTAAAACCCACTAAAAGTTATGTAAATATTGTAGCTTAGATAAGGTAGCGACCGACACTATGAAGGACTTGACTTTTGCTGTGTACTGTCGAGTAGTCTGCATTTAAGATTTAAGCAAACTATATGGAAAGGGTTAAACCAAGTGAAGGGGCTGACCTCTTCTCCATCCCGGTAGCTATGACAACGGTTTTCTTTTTTCCCTGTCAAGCTATTTTCTGGCACATACTGTACAAGATATCAGCGAGGGAGGGAGAGTCTCCCTCAGGGCCTTTTTCTACAAGCGGCAGAGGCGTCCTGTTTCTTTGCCTGTCCTAAATACAACCTGAGACAGCTAGCTAGCTGACACACATGCTTTGCTTACACTGAGTCCACCCTGGCCTTGATGTTGATGGACCGGACTGCACCAAGTTTTAACCTATCATAGATAGACACGTTTCACAAGATTGGATAGCACAGTACAGTGAGTAGAGCACAGTACAGTACTCAGTACAATCTTGTGAATCTGAGGCCTTCTTGTATTGAACAGTATATTGTACTTTACTTTTCCTATGGCTCAGCACTCAACTCTGTCCTCAGTGGCGTCACTAAGCTTCTACTGCACGTGCGCTGCTTTGCTTTCACTTTGTTATCAAATATTTATAACTCAGTGCTTTTTTCTGGAAACATTCACCTAGCATAGCAGTGAAGTGAAGCCATATAGCAACAAATCTATTTTGAGATCATCCATGCCCCAAATTGAGTTATTGATCCTGGGTAGGGATGCCAGATGGCCAGCCTAGGCCTGGGGCTCCTGGAAAGTGTCTTATTTGAGGGGTAATGACAAGGGCCAAGGCCCCAAAACCACAGTGGATATTGTTTTCTTTCTCTCCTTATTTTTCGGCGACGTTCTACCCTTCTGTGGCTTGTATCCGTAGCCAGAATTGCTTGGTCCCCAGTTGTTGAATCTACTGTTACTATTCAGCTGGTGCCATGGCCTGAGATTGACCTCCTACCGGTCTCTTTTCCCCCTTCCAGCCATGGGTCCACGTTCGCCTGGTCCCTAGTCTGTTAGTGCTTTTGGCATGGCAATGACCATAGGAGTTGACAAAGTGGCACAAACAGGTTCCGGGACCAGCCCCTGGGGGATCAGATCTGTTCCCCAAGCAGCCAAAGCCACAGCGTCTGTGTCTCATTTGAAATGACTGTGATTTAGCCAAAATGATAAAAGGCTAATTTCATTTGGATGGGTTGTAGTTGTAAATCTGTACTCTTTTGATTTATGTAAATCATTGAGTGAACAGTTCACTTCTTAGGTCTTATTCCATGTGTTTGAGGGTGATTTATTTTATAGCCTTGTTAATGACTACTATTAAGCAGCACAATATCATAATGCCATTGTGTGTGTTGGTTATGTCCTTAGCCTTATGGGCCATATTATTTAAGATCATACATTAATACTTGGACCCTCTGCTGTTCATATGCATACTGGTATGTGGACTATGTTGAGATGTGTTTTGCTGTTGAAGCATTCATCCTGTGTGACAGAACTGTGATTTGTGTCTTTGTGTGTTTGGCATTTCCTGTCTCGGTGAAGGGCAGGATGGGAGGAAGAAAGCAGCCTCCTCCTTTTACCTTCATCTCTCTTTCCAGCTGATTTGTGTGTCTGTGAATTTGCCTTTTGATCTCTTTGTGTGTGTGTGTGTGTGTGTGTGTGTGTGTGTGTGTGTGTGTGTGTGTGTGTGTGTGTGTGTGTGTGTGTGTGTGTGTGTGTGTGTGTGTGTGTGAGTGTGTGTGCATACCCCCAAAACCCCGTTCCCTCTATGTCCCTGTCTTAAAATGGGCATCTGTGCGTATGTGTGTGAACCCCTCTAACCCCTCCTCTCTCTGTAGGCTGCAGGGTGAGAGGAAGAGGGAACTTAGTGACAGAATATTAGGATGGCCAGTGAAGGCTCCAGTAGCATCCCCAGCCCTGTGGTGCGACAGATCGACAAGCAGTTCCTGATCTGCAGCATATGCCTGGACCGCTACGACAACCCCAAAGTGCTGCCCTGCCTCCATACCTTCTGTGAGAGGTGAGGTGTGTGTGTGTGTGTTGCCTGTCTCATTTTTGTTCTATATGTCCAGTTTGGGAGAGTGCGTGAGCTTGATTGTCTTTTGACAGTGAGATTTATCGGTTGGCAAACGTGTGAATATTCTGCCAATTAAGGGTGATAGAAAGTGATGCTTGCTCATCACACATCCTTAGATTAAAGATGACCTAACCAAATATGTATAAAGTGTCTTTCCTTTTGTCATGGATAGGGAACTTAGCTGAATATAGAAACGAAATACTGTAGCTTCACAAAATGTCTGTCTTTTCTGTGACTACATTTGGTTTGTCCATGTCACCCTCCTAGACTAGCTGTCTTTGTCCCTGGGAGAAGAAGGGAGAGCTCAGTGCCTGTCTCTGCCTGTCTCATTGTTCTGTATAGCATCTAGAGCGTGACATTACTCAAATTAGACTTGATGATGCTGTTGTACCAAGATGCTCTCGCTCTCTTTTGCCCGTTCTCTATCTTTCGCTTGTTTTCTCTCCCTTATCGTTGTCTCTTTCTCCTTCTGTCATTGTCTCTGATTGTCTCTCTCCCTTCTCTCTGGCTTCTGTCTCTCAGCTACCCTTCTTCTCTCCCATCCTCTTCTTCCCCACTCTGTCCCTCTCTCCATCTAGTCTCTCTCGGTTCATTTCGGAGTCAGTATGGTGCAGGCAACTGTGTGCTGAATATAAAAATTCAATTAGTTTTCGAGGGGCCAGAAAACTTTAACTTGATTGACATGTTAGTTTTTTTTCCCATTTTAATTCTGTGTTGACTTTTATAACCATCGGACAACTTAATTAATCAGTGAATTAAACAGTGATTTAATTAATCAGCGTCTCTGTGAAAATTGTATATGACTAGATAGAATGAAATCAAACTAGCAATTCAGTAGGCCATTTAAAGTATTTATATATGTGTATATATTTTGTGTTACCATTTTCTGGGCTTTTGTTCTTCTGCCATATATCAGGTACCTAAACGTATTGCAGGATGTTATTTAGGGCTAGGCAGCGTGTGACTGTGAATCCCACCCCTTCATACAATGTGTTCTACCAGTCACTCACTGGTATTATAAGTCAGTGTTATTGATGTATGGTGGAAATAGCCCCATGTTTGCAAACTACAACATTTTAGGATTCCATCCTGTAAAAATGTAAAAAATATTATCCTGATTCAAGCAGAATAAACTAGACGAGAGTCATAATAACATAGATGTATGATACATACAGTTGAAGTCGGAAGTTTACATACACCTTAGACAAATACATTTAAACTCAGTTTTTCACAATTCCTGACATTTAATACTAGTAAAAATTCCCTGTATTAGGTCAGTTAGGATCACCACTTTATTTTAGGAATGTGAAATGTCAGAATAATAGTAGAGAGAATTATTTATTTCAGCTTTTATTTCTTTCATCACATTCTCAGTGGGTCAGAAGTTTACATACACTCAGTTAGTATTTGGTAGCATTGCCTTTAAATTGTTTAACTTGGGTCAAACGTTTTGGGTAGCCTTCCACAAGCTTCCCACAATAGGTTGGATGAATTTTGGCCCATTTCCTCCTGACAGAGCTGGTGTAACTGAGTCAGGTTTGTAGGCCTCCTTGCTCGCACACGCTTTTTCAGTTCTGCCCACAAATGTTCTATAAGATTGAGGTCAGGGCTTTGTGATGCCAACTCCAATACCTTGACTTTGTTGTCCTTAAGCCATTTTGCCATGACTTTCAAAGTATGCTTGGGGTCATTGTCCATTTGGAAGACCCATTTGCGATCAAGCTTTAACTTCCTGACTGATGTCTTGAGATGTTGCTTCAATATATCCACAGAATTTTCTTTCCTCATGATGTCATCTATTTTGTGAAGTGCACCAGTCCCTCCTGCAGCAAAGCACCCCCACAACATGATGCTGCCACCCCCGTGCTTCACGGTTGGGATGGTGTTCTTCGGCTTGCAAGCCTCCCCCTTTTTCGTCCAAACATAACGATGGTCATTATGGCCAAACAGTTCTATTTTTGTTTCATCAGACCAGATGACATTTCCCCAAAAAGTACCATCTTTGTCCCCATGTGCAGTTGCAAACCGTAGTCTCCGCGATTTTGGAGCAGTGGCTTCTTCCTTGCTGAGCGGCCTTTCAGGTTATGTCGATATAGGACTCGTTTTACTGTGGATACTTTTGTACCTGTTTCCTCCAGCATATTCACTAGGTCCTTTGCTGTTGTTCTGGGATTGATTGGCACTTTTGGCACCAAAGTGCGTTCATCTCTAGGAGACAGAACACGTCTCCTTCCTGAGCGGTATGATGGCTGCGTGGTCCCATGGTGTTTATACTTGTGTACTATTGTTTGTACAGATGAACGTGGTACCTTCAGGTGTTTGGAAATTGCTCCCAAGAATGAACCAGTCTTGTGGAGGTCTTCCATTTTTTTTGAGGTCATGGCTGATTTCTTTTGATTTTCCCATGATGTCAAGCAAAGAGGCACTGAGTTTGAAGGTAGGCCTTGAAATACATCCACAGGTACACCTCCAATTGACTCAAATGCTGTCAATTAGCCTATCAGAAGCTTATAAAGCCATGACATAATTTTCTGGAATTTTCCAAGCTATTTAAAGGCACAGTCAACTTAGTTTATGTAAACTTCTGACCCACTGGAATTGTGATACAGTGAGTTATAAGTGAAATAATCTGTCTGTAAACAATTATTGGAAAAATTACTTGTGTCATGCACAAAGTAGATGTCCTAACCGACTCGCCAAAACTATAGTTTGTTAACAAGAAATGTGTGGAGTGGTTGAAAAACGAGTTTTAATGATTCCAACCTAAGTGTATGTAAACTTCCAACTTCAACTGTATCCCAATTCCCTATTTAGGCCACTACTTTTGACCTGGGGCCATTTGGGACGCAGGCATGTAGCCTGAATTTTCTGTCTTGACAGGTATTAGGGCTGTGGCGGTAGAGAAATAGTCTAGAAACACTAGTAAGTATATCAACATCTGTCATTTGACTCCTCCCTTCTACCCGCCTCTCTCCTCTCCAGGTGTCTGCAGAACTACATCCCCGCCCACAGCCTGACGCTGTCGTGCCCCGTGTGCCGCCAGACGTCCATCCTGCCGGAGAAAGGCGTGGCGGCGCTGCAGAGCAACTTCTTCATCACCAACCTGATGGATGTGCTGCAGCGGCCCCCCAGCGACAGCCGCAGCCAGGAGAACGCCGTGTTGGAGACCATCAGCTCTGTGGCCACGGGACAACCGCTCTCCTGCCCCAACCACGTAGGAAATGTAGGATATAACGACAGACAGACTCTCTCTCGCACACACACACAGCTAATAATTTCCATTCGTCAATGTCCATATGTCATTATTATTCTAGTAAATTATTCTACCGATAGGTCACCTTGTTGAAATTACAGTGATGGTCAAGGAATCTCACCAGGAGATTCCGTGACATTCAACTTTCTCTCTCTCTCTCTCTCTCTCTCGTCACCATAGCAACAGGTTTATTTTTATGGGCTACTGGCACGGGGGGCACTACCACACTGGCTCTGAACTCCTAAATGGGGATAATGACTTGCTTCAAAGCTTGATACAGAGGTTTACAGCATGGTGTAATGTTTTGGGGGGAGGGAAAGAATTTTAGATTACTTGTGTTTAGGGTTAGGGTTAGTAGACATCTTCAGTATTTTGTACCCTCATATATTCTGGGAATATTTGGGTAGTGCTTTCGCACACAGTATGCATTTGCAATCATGTCAGAGGGAAGGAAAAAGTTAAAATGGATTTTCATACCGTTCCTTGACCTTTAAACTCTTGCTTTGCTCTTGCCTAGGTGATGGAGTTCTACTGTCCGCCGTGTGAGACAGCCATGTGCCAGGACTGTACGAGCGGCGAGCACGCCGAGCACCCCACTGTGCCCCTCAAAGATGTGGTCGAGCAGCACAAGGCCTCACTGCAGGACCAGCTTGACGCCGTCAAAAACCGGTAGGGGCCAATACATACCCCTGGGGGACACCAAGACGTTATATGACATATTTACATCCATAAAAACAAATTACAACAAGAAAATAATCATTTAATAATAATTATGACATCCAATTGCACTGGACACAGTCAAAAAAAGGTAATGGCACAACACATACCCCCGGGGAAAGTGGGTTAACTACTTAGGGAGCAGTGGGGCTACCCGGTGAAATGCAAGGCGCCAAATTCAAAATCCAAAAGTTGAATTATTAAACATTCATCAATATACAAGTGTTGCATAGTCATCAAAAGCTCTGCTTCTTGGCAATATCACAGCGTTGTCAGATTTCAAAAAGGCTTTACGGCGAAAGAACAACATTTGATTGTTTGAGGGTAGCACCTCCAATATTTCTGCATTAGCATAAATTCATAAACCATCGCGGTTCACACAAAACACATTTCACAGCGAAAACAAATCCCTTACCTTTTGAAGAACTTCTGCTGAGGGCTTCCCAAGTGTCCAACGAAGACATCCAATGGTTATTTTGTTAGAAAAAGTAATTTATTATATCCATAAATCTCCGTTTGGTTGGTGCGTTTTGTTCAGAAAATCCAACGTCGAATCGTGAAATGTGAAGAGAACGAGTTCAAATATACAGTGAGGGAAAAAAGTATTTGATCTCCTGCTGATTTTGTACGTTTGCCCACTGACAAAGAAATGATCAGTCTATAATTTTAATGGTAAGTTTATTTGAACAGTGAGAGACAGAATAACAACAAACAAATCCAGAAAAACGCATGTGAAAAATGTTATAAATTGATTTGCATTTTAATGAGGGAAATAAGTATTTGACCCCCTCTCAATCAGAAAGATTTCTGGCTCCGAGGTGTCTTTTATACAGGTAACGAGCTAAACTTAGGAGCACACTCTTAAAGGGAGTGCTCCTAATCTCAGCTTGTTACCTGTATAAAAGACACCTGTCCACAGAAGCAATCAATCAATCAGATTCCAAACTCTCCACCATGGCCAAGACCAAAGAGCTCTTCAAGGATGTCAGGGACAAGATTGTAGACCTACACAAGGCTGGAATGGGCTACAAGACCATCGCCAAGCAGCTTGGTGAGAAGGTGACAACAGTTGGTGCGATTATTCGCAAATGGAAGAAACACAAAAGAACTGTCAATCTCCCTTGGCCTGGAGCTCCATGCAAGATCTCACCTCGTGGAGTTGCAATGATCATGAGAACGGTGAGGAATCAGCCCAGAACTACACGGGAGGATCTTGTCAATGATNCAAAGAGGAGTGGGACAAAATCCCTCCTGAGATGTGTGCAAACCTGGTGGCCAACTACAAGAAACGTCTGACCTCTGTGATTGCCAACAAGGGTTTTGCCACCAAGTACTAAGTAATGTTTTGCAGAGGGGTCAAATACTTATTTCCCTCATTAAAATGCAATTCAATTTATAACATT
Source organism: Hucho hucho (assembly GCA_003317085.1). Lineage (NCBI taxonomy): Eukaryota > Metazoa > Chordata > Actinopteri > Salmoniformes > Salmonidae > Hucho > Hucho hucho. The sequence goes on along the minus strand of QNTS01006512.1, from coordinate 35,876 downwards.
TTTCACATGCGTTTTTCTGGATTTTTTTGTTGTTATTCTGTCTCTCACTGTTCAAATAAACCTACCATTAAAATTATAGACTGATCATTTCTTTGTCAGTGGGCAAACGTACAAAATCAGCAGGGGATCAAATACTTTTTTCCCTCACTGTACCTATAAACTTTTCCTAAACAAATCAAATACCAGTTGAAATGCATCCTTAGCTATCCTTTTATGAATATTAGCGATAATATTTAACTCGGATGGTCACCTATACCTTATATAAGTAAAATAAAGTGGGGCGCTCCAGCCAGACTCACGCCCAAGAAAACTTGTTGACATTTCAGGACCCCATGCCATTTCCTGTGCCTATTTGCAATGCTTACTTAAATCTCTCTGAGTCTTTGTATATAGACTGCTGACATCTAGTGGAAGCCATAGGTACTGCAGTCTCAGTCCTGGTAACAAACGTATTCAATAGGAAGTGTGTCTAACAGAGCCAAAGGTCACCAGAAACTGATTTCCGGATGTTTTTTTCTCTGGTTTTTGCCTGCTAAATGAGTTCTGTTATACTCACAGACATTATGTTAACACTTTTAGAAACTTCAGAGTGTTTCCTATCCAATAGTACTATGTGCATATCCTATTTTCTGGGCCTGAGTGGGAGGCATTTTACTTTGGGCACGCCAGACTCCCCAAAAATGTCACCTCGGGAGCCGCTCCCTAAGAAATTAATGGCGCCATCTTTGGTTGTATTTGTACACAGAATAATGTACATCATATGTTCTTCCCCAATTTGCGCTAGTGTATTGATTTTTCCTATTAGACTCAAAGTCCTTCATCTACCCATTTTGGACCTTAGGCTATGTACAGTGCCTTCTGAAAGTATTCAGACCCCTTGACTTTTTCCACATTTTGCTACGTTACAACCTTATTCTAAAATTGATTAATAAAACAAATTACTCAGCAATCTACACACAATACCCCATAATGACAAAGCGAAAACTGTTTTGGGGAAATTTTTGCGAATGTATTAAAAATAAAAAACAGATTTTTTATAAGTATTCAGACCCTTTGCTATGAGACTCGAAAATGACCTCAGATGCATCCTGTTTCTATTGATCATCCTTGAGATTTTACTGGAACTTGATTGGAGTCCACCTGTGGTAAATTCAATTGATTGGACATGATTTGGAAAGGCACACACCTGTCTATATAAGGTCCCACAGTTGACAATGCATGTCAGAGCACAAATCAAGCCATGAGGTCAAAGGAATGATGATACCAAGATTTAACTCTTTGGCCTTAATGCCAAGCGTCACATCTGGAGGAAACCTGGCACCATCCTTACGGCGATGCATGGTGGTGGCAGCATCATGCTGTGGGGATGTTTGTCAGTGGCAGTGATTGGGAAACTAGTTAGGATCGAGGTAAAGATGAACGGAGCAAAGTACACAGAGATCCTTGACAAAAACCTGCTACAGAGCACTCAGGACCTCAGACTGGGGTGAAGATTCACTTTCCAACAGGACAACGACCCTGCAGAGAAGAATGGGAGAAACTCACCAAATAGAGGTGTGCCAAGTTTGTAGTGTCATACCCAAGAAGACTCAAGGCTGTAATCACTGCCAAAGGTGCTTCAACAAAGTACTGAGTAAAGGGTCTGAATGCTTGTGTAAATGTGCTATATATTTTTTTTTAACTAGTTTTGCTTTGACATTATGAGGTATTGTGTGCAGATTGATGAGGGACAATTTTAGAATAAGGCTGTAACCTAACAACGTTGAAAAAAGTCAAGTGTTTGAATACTTTCCCGAAGGCACTGTACATGTATCAGAGGCGACCTAAGCATTATCTCCGATGGCCCAACAGTTTGAGGGACAAAGCCCTCCATCCTTCAAAGTGATTTAGTCACAGTCAGCTAATTTTGACCTACGACTGATCGTACCCACCCTCTGACTCCCTCCCTTCCTTCAGGCTGCCTGAAATCGACTCAGCCCTGCAGGTGCTGTCGGAGATCCTGCAGCAGCTGACCAATCAGAAGAGCGCCATCGAGGAGGACATCCACACCACGTTCGACGAGTTGCAGAAGACCCTGAACGTCCGCAAGAGTGTCCTGCTCATGGAGCTTGAGGTCAACTACGGCCTCAAGCAGAAGGTGAGGCCCCCAACATTTGATAAATGGGGGGGGGGGGGGGGGGG
>QNTS01006512.1:17824-32838 GCA_003317085.1 Hucho hucho | reverse complement strand
GGGGGGGGGGGGGGGGGGGGGTTGAGTGGGACATGTATTAGAACTTTTTCTTGTGGGTTTCTGATTGTTTCGGCAATCTGTTTGGTGCACACAGACAATATGATACGAAATTAGAGGCAGGTGGTCAATGAAAGTAAACAGATATATATGATTAGGAGATAAAGGAAAGACATTTCTAAACATGGGCATAGTTTTTAAACCAAGAATGAACAGCATTATACTCACGATGTGAACAAGAAAAATACTGAAAATAGATGCTTCCCAATCTGAAAATCTAGTATTTATTGAAAGCAATAGGTGGTAATTTTACAACAACTGAAACATTTTCTGATTCCAATGTGCCTTCCTAGAAACAAATCTCTGTCCTAAAAGATGAAATGAAACCTGCATTAATAAAGGATAAATAACATATAAATACAAGCAAAGTCATCCATTAGTTCTACTATCCCGCAGCAGAGGCTCTGTTTACACTGTTTCTACTTTGCATGCCAGTGGCTCAGCTGTGGATCAGGCTGTTCTCTGAGAAATGATTAAATAAAACATGGATTGGGGAGGGCTGGAGGGGAGGAGAGACTGACTGCCAGGACAGAGAAGCTGACGCCCCACCCAGCCCAGAGAACCAATCACCCAGGCTGGCCTAGCCCCCAACGCCCTCCCCTTAGGGAGCAGAGCACCATCACATGGGAATGATCCACCAGTAGGACCAGCCGGCTAGACCAGGCAGAGTGCTGCACAAAGGAAGGGAGGACTTTTATCTGTCTGCCCTTTCCTATAGGGTGTGGACTGTGGATACTTTCTACTTTTCTATATCTAGGCTTTGGTGTTGTCATTATGTCTATCTATCTAGTTGGTAATTTAGGCTTTGAAAGTGCTGTATCTTTCTAGCTAGCAAGCTAGCTGAGCTGTTCATGTGTAAAGAGAGGGGGTGAGTCTTGAAAGCAGAGAGGAGTTGATGAAGTGGGTAGGTACAGTGGTGTAGGTTTCCAAAGTGAGTGTGCACTGTATCTCCCTGCCCTTGGGACGTCCTCTTTCTCTATCTAGAATATCTTTGTGTCAGTCTTTCAGAGTGTAAGTCTTATACAGTATGAATCAAGGTTTGATATAGATAGTGTGGAGAAAGCAGTTTTGGCTGGGGACTTTGAGAGCTCAATGGCTTCTCGTGTTGTCGAAGAGGATGAGTGTGATAGCCAGATGCAGGTGAGTGTGTGTGTGAGGCAGTGAGACTGTGTGTGTGTGTGTGTGTGTGCGTGTGCGTGTGTGTGTGTGTGTGTGTGCGTGCGTGTACGTACGTGTGCGTGTGTGTGTGTGTGCGTGCGGTGCTTAGTGTTTCGTCTCAGCCCTGTAGCATTTTTTGTGCTGTGGTGTTATGTTAAGTGACAACTATGATAGTTAGTCGACACTCTACCATATGTCTATACCAGTGGATGTGTCAAAAGTCCACTTAGCTTAGTCTCTAATGCTATGTTTATTCTTGGTAATGGAAAATGTAGCTTTATCGTCAATACAGCAAATGAACTGGTATTCATGTGGCATATGAACCGCTGTCTAACAGCAGATGTGTGTTTTCATTTGTTGTGTGTGTTTCCAGTTCCCTGCTTACAGTGTATATTTGCATGTGTCTGTTTGTACACATTTGTTAGGTGAATGTGTTTGTTGATCAGACGTTTGACAGATGTTTGTGTTTACATTGACAGATTGTGTGTGTGTGTGCATGTGTCCATGTGTGTATATTGACAGGTTGTATATATGTGTGTGTGTGTGTGTGTGTGTGCGCGCATATGTGCACATGCGTCCGTGTGTGTACATTGACAGATTGTATACAGTGTTTGCACATGTGTGTGCGTGTGTGTGTGTGTGTGTGCGTGTGTTGTCAGCCCCTCACACTGACAGATGTTTGCATGCCCACATGTGCATGTCCATTCACACCCACCTGACACCCTTCTACGCCCTCACCCTCTCTACTATCCCACCCCCTCACTCTTTTCCCCTCTCTACATCGTGTTTCTCCCAGGTGCTCCAAGCCCAGCTGGACACGTTATTCCAGGGCCAGGATGGCATCAACAGCAGCTGCAATTTCACCGAGCAGGCCCTGAGCCACGGCACCGAGGCCGAGGTCCTGCTCGTCAAGAAGCAGATGAGCGAGCGGCTCAGCGAGTTGGCCAGCCAAGAGCTCCCCCTCCAGCCCGGGGAGAACGACCAGCTGGACTTCCTGGTGGAGACGGAGGGCCTCAAGAAGTCCATCCACAACCTGGGTACTATAGTTACAACGAATGCCGTGGCGTCCGAGACGGTGGCCACGGGCGAGGGCCTGAGGCAGTGCGTAGCGGGCCTGCCCACCTCTGTCACCATCACGACCAAGGACAAAGACGGTGAGCTGTGTAAGATGGGGAAAGCAAACATCACGGCGGAGATCGCCACGCCGGACGGTAGCGTGGGCGATGGCGAGATACTGGACAACAAGAACGGGACGTACGAGTATCTGTACACGGCGCCGAAAGAGGGTAGTTTGACGCTGTCGCTGCGTCTGTACGACCAGCATATTAAGGGGAGTCCCTTTAAGATTAAAGCGACAAAGTCGGCCGATGTGTCGCCCAGTACGGAGAGCGCTAAGAAGAGGTTGAAGTCGCCGGGGAGTAGCCACGTCAAGCAGAAGGCCATCAAGAGGCCAGCCAGTATGTACAGCACGGGGAAGAGGAAAGAGAACCCCATCGAAGATGACCTAATTTTCAGGATCGGTAATGGTTGCCTTATCATTGGTGTTTTAACAGATTTAAAGGGAAGGTTTAACTAACACATTTTAAAGGGACAGTTCACCTAATACATAATTATATGTTGTAGTGTTGTACGGTATAGTGGAAACCGAAACTTCTGTACTTTTTCGATACTACAACATGAAAATCGATTCGGTACTTGAATTTTGGCTACTTTCAGTACTTCTGTCAAAATGTGTCTCACGGATCAACTCTATCAGTTCAGCGATGTCCCCTTATGGTGTGAGGCACGCACCGTGCCTGCTCCACTTACTCATTGATAGCCTGCACTGGGAGTCTGGACTGCATCATGTTAGCTTCTGTGCAGAGTGGGGAGCTAACACACTTGAGTAATGCGCAAACGGCATGTTGAAACTGTTAATTACTGTTCGCAAAACAATGTCCATACAGCTAGATCACTTCACAATGCAAGGAGTCTCGATGGCGTCAAGCTTTGTAGGCTAACTTTCCTTTCTAGTTTACAGCGGAAACAAACATCAATTTACTACCGTAGTACTTTATTTGTGATTTAATATGGAGACTGTAATGCAAAATGTACTGATTTGAAAGCTGATTGTCACCAAAAACTTTATTCATTCACTTAATTGGTCTCCTGTTGAATATGCATTCACCTGTATTGTGAACAGGCCTAGGCTACGTTTACATTTGAGTCATTTAGCAGATGCTCTTATCCAGAGCGACTTACAGTAGTGAGTGCATACATTTTTATACTGGTCCCACGTGGGACATCAAACCCCACAACCCTGGCGTTGCAAGCGCCATACTCTACCAACTGAGCCACACGGTTTATCAATAGAGATTTACCATTCAAATACATTATTACCATTTTATGTTATGCAGTTTGATTGGTAAAAAATAAAGTCAAATTGATTTTTATGATTGTGTAATTTATTTAACATTCAAAAAAAAAAAGTTAAAAGATGCCAAACAATTGAACAGAGCAGTAGCTGAGTTCTTCTGTCTGGATCAAGTGCCATTCTGTGACTTTGGTGAAAATACCTTTTTTGCTGTGGTATCATTTTGCTGTAGATTATTGTGATGGTATCGAGTATCATGGTACTAAACCTGGTATTGGTATCAAAGTCAAAATTCTAGTACCATGACAACACTAATATGTTATGAGTTACTTGTCATAGTTTTTTGTGTGGAATTGGAAAAAAGTTACCCCGGGAACTGACCAGTGTAAGAATAATACAGTTCACTTTAAAAATAATAATAATAATAATAATAATATGTCAAAATGTTTTCACTTTGGAAACTCTTGATCTACACTCATATGATGAATAAGCATTACGTGGGATTTTGACGCTTGTTTATTTCATGCCTTCCAGGTACAAAGGGAAGAAACAAAGGGGAATTCACCAATCTACAAGGTGTGGCTGCCTCCTCAGTAGGCAAGGTGTTGATAGCAGACAGCAATAACCAGTGTGTTCAGGTAAGGGAACTGGCAGGAGAATGTCATCTCTAGCTCTATTTCATAGGTCATTCATTAAACCCTTGTCATTGACGCCACTCAAGACCATGCCTGAATCCTACTTTTGACCAAGGCCTGTTGAGCTAATGCTCAGGCATTACTGTTAGAGCTAACAGAGATAACAGAGGTCTCATGGCCTCAAGGCAAGGTTACCCGTCACACAAATGTAGTTCGGCCAACTACCTCACTAAAAACGTTTGGCTTCAAAAGAGAACTAGCGGTCATAAAATGTATTGCAATAATAGATTGCGTTTACACAACCGCTTTGAGAACTAGTGAAAAGTGTTAACACTGTACAGTAGAACGTAGATGATAGTAGATGATACCAGTTGTTCAAGGTAGGATCAACAAGCACGTTATGCTTCTTCTCTTGGCCTGCGGGAGATATCTGAGGGAATTGTGGGATGACTCATCATCGCTATTGAGCATAATTAGCTTGGTGAGACCTGCACTTTGTCATCTCCATGGAGACAAACCATCAGCTGTCCGTCCTCCCTTTTAATGCATTTGGCCTGAAAATGGCTGAGAATATGTTCCATCAAATGAACGTACAAGCACTTGTGTTTTGTGAGTTTTTGTTGTTGTTGTAGATTTGCGTTGTTGATCAATCACATGTATTTTATAAAGCCCCTTCTTACATCAGCTGATGTCACAAAGTGCCGTACAGAAACCCAGCCTAAAACCCCAAACAGCAAGCAATGCAGATGTAGAAGCACGGTGGCTAGGAAAAACCTCCCTAGAAAGGCAGGAACCTAGGAAGAAACCTAGAGAGGAACCAGGCTATGAATACCAGATGAATAATGGACATTGACAAAGAATAGGTTTTAATGTATTTATTAAAATATAGGCATGATAAAATACTTTTCTAGTGTATTCAGACTCTTTCATTCAAATATTTTATCCCATTTACAGAACCAGTCAAAGGTTTGGACACACCTTTTCATTCAAGGGTTTTCCTTTATTTTCTACATTGTAGAATAATGGTGAAGACATCAACACTATGAAATAACACACATGGAATCATGTAGTAACCAGATTTTTTTTTTACATTGTTCAAAGTAGCCACCATTTTCCTTGATGGAAAATTGTGCACACTAGCTTCATGAGGAATGCTTTTCCAACAGTCTTGAAGGAGTTCACACATATGCTGAGCACTTGTTGGCTGCTATTCCTTCACTCTGCGGACCAACTCATCCCACACCATCTCAATTTTGTTGAGGTCGGGGGATTGTGGAGGCCAGGTCATCTGATGCAGCACTCCATCACTCTCCTCCTTGGTCAAATAGCCCTTACACAGCCTGGAGGTGTGTTGGGTCATTATCCTGTTGAAAAACAAATGATAGTCCCAGTAATCGCAAACCAGATGGGATGGCGTATCGCTGCAGAATGCTGTGGTAGCCATGCTGGTTAAGTGTGCCTTGAATTCTAAATAAATCACAGACAGTGTCACCAGCAAAGCACCCCCACACCATCACCTCCATGCTTCACGGTGGGAACCACACATGCGGAGGTCATCCGTTCACCTACTCTGCTTCTCACAAAGACACGGCGGTTGGAATCAAAAATCTCACATTTGGAATCATCAGACCAAAGGACAGATTTCCACCTGTCTAATGTCCATTGCTCGTGTTTCTTGGCCCAAGCCTCTTCTTCTTTTTGGTGCCGTTTGGTAGGGGTTTCTTTGCAGCATTTTGACAATGAAGGCCTGATTCACGCAGTCTCCTCTGAACAGTTGATGTTGAGATGTGTCTGTTACTTGAACTTGAATTTTTGGGCTGCAATTTCTGAGGCTGGTAACTCTAATGAACTTATCCTCTGCAGCAGAGGTAACTCTGGGTCTTCCTTTTCTGTGGCGGTCCTCATGAGAGCCAGTTTCATCATAGCGCTTGATGGTTTTTGCAACTGCACTTGAAGCAACTTTCAAAGTTCTTGAAATTTTCCGCATTGACTGACCTTCATGTCTTAAAGTAATGACGGACTGTCATTTCTCTTTGCTTATTTGAGCTGTTCTTCCAATAATATGGACTTGGTCTTTTACCAAATAGGGCTATCTTCTGCATACCTTGTCACAACACAACTGATTGGCTCAAAAACATTAAGAAGGAAATAACAAGGCACACCTGTTAATTTACATGCATTCCAGGTGACTACCTCATGAAGCTGGTTGACAGAATGCCAAGAGTGTGCAAAGCTGTCATCAAGGCAAAGGGTGGCTACTTTGAAGAATCTCAAATATAAAATATATTTATATAACACTTTTTTGGTTACTACATGATTCAATATGTGTAATTTCATAGTTTTTATGTCTTCACTATTATTCTAATGTAGAAAATTGTAAAAATTAAAGAAGTAGGTGTGTCCAAACTTTTGACTGGTACTGTACATAACAGTGGTAGGTAGCATCTAGCTCAGGGCTGTTCAATTCCGGACCTGGAGGGCCAAAACATTTTGTTTTTTGTTTCTACCTGGTAGTTAATTGCACTCACCTGCTGTCCCAGGTCTGAATTAGTCCATGAACGGGGGAGAGGATGAAAAACAGAAGTGTTTTGCCTCTACAGAAACGTAATTGAACAGCCCTGCGTCTAGCTCATCTCTCTGAAGTCGTTCTGCCTTGACTTAGTCACAGTGGTATCTTTTGACTGTGAGTTCTCACCAGAGCTCTTTGAGGTGTGTCTGAAGAATATTCTTCTGAAATAGACTGGATGAAAACAAGAGTCGGTTAGGAGCTCTGACTGCTCAGATGGTTTGCATTGATTTGCTGTATATCATGGTGCTTTTGCAAATTTTTAAATATGCCAAACATACCAACTCCAGATCAGTAATTGAAAAGTGTCATTTATTTATCATATCAAAGAGAAGTTATGTACCTTGTCAGCTCTGGGATTTGAACTTGCAACCTTTCAATTACTAGTCCAACACTCTAACCACTAGGCTACCCTGCTTTATATTTCAAAGCATTTTGACAATCAGATGATTCAGGCCCCGTGTTTCTTTCGCAGATCTTCTCTAACGACGGTCTGTTCAAGAGTCGCTTTGGGGTGCGTGGACGGTCTCCAGGGCAACTGCAGCGGCCCACAGGAGTGGCGGTCCACCCCAACGGTGACATCATCATAGCCGACTATGATAACAAGTGGGTTAGCATCTTCTCCAGCGACGGGAAGTTCAAGGTGAGTTCAAAGTTTATACAATGCCATCATTTATCCTGGAATCCACACTAGATATCTCTCTGTTCCACTTTACTGATTGAGTCTGGAACCCTCAGTCTGGACCTGGCTTCGTTTTGAAATTGTTTGTGCTGCTTTCTAACCACCCCAATTGTCGGCCCGAGCGCCTCTCCGTTGGGGCAGGTCCAGACGTAATCATTGAAGTGAAAATATATTGAAATGGAGGGCTATTCAGTTTGGATTCCGGTCTGTTCCGTCATATCAACTAATAGCTGCTGTCAGAATTGCTTTATCTTAAGGGATGCTTTGGATGGCTGATGCTTACTGATAATGGATAACTCGATGTGGGTATGCTTTCTGACTTGATTAGGCTTTTTCTACCCAGCAGCACCTGAAAAATAGGTTCCCATGGCACTATGAGACTTCGACGTTAGCCTGAATTGAAAATGTCAGCCTGAAACATTAACTTGAGAGAACCTGTTTGTTATTTCTTTATATAAAATACCCAACAGAAATACTGGGGTATTATCCACTGTCCTTCCTGACTGTACCTCTATCTCCCCCCAGAATAAGATTGGCTCGGGCAAGCTGATGGGCCCCAAAGGCGTGTCGGTGGACCGGAACGGCCACGTCATCATCGTGGACAACAAGGCGTGTTGCGTCTTCATCTTTCAGCCCAACGGCAAGCTGGTCACCAAGTTTGGTAACCGCGGAAACGGCGACCGGCAGTTTGCAGGTACACTCAATGGTAATGGAGTTGCACTCCCCTCTCAGCTCCCTCTCTTCTGCTCTCACCATCTGCATGTGGAATGAGGACTCCCCCAGGCAAGTGACCTTTAGGACGTGACCTTTGACCTTTTGAGCTATAACATTTTATTTGATCAAGGGGGACTTCCCGCATGCTCTTCCTACTATCTCGAAGACATTTATTTTGTCAGTCTCGTGTGTGTGTGTGTGTGTGTGTGTGTGTTTCCATTCAATTCAATGTTTTAATTTTCAATTAACCCAACCTCATCTTAAAGGGACAATCAGCAGTTGCTACATCCATTTTTGGACTTATAAATGAATGATATGTACCCATTGATTCTTAAAGAATATAACTTGTGCCTCATCAGCTTACTTCAACTGAAATACCCCATCAGAACCCTAAATATAAGCTTGTTTTACTCCAATGTTTGTAATCAAAGTAAATGTAAACAAACACTGTATAACCTCAAAACATGATTAAAACTATCATTTTTGTATTCATGGATATCCTTGCATCCATAGCTCTGTCTTTGAATTTGAGAGCGGTTACATTTCTCCTGCCCCATCCCCCCTCTTTTTACAGAAACAGTGGTGGGGAGTACGCTTTGTAATTGTTTCAACTGCTTATTGCTGCTTTAAAGGTATGGGTTAACCTTACCTAAATGTGACAGAGTCCATCATGTTTTCATTTTGAAAAGAAATGCTTTATTGAAGTTACTTTGTTTTATTTCTTCTTCTGGAGTAATAGGCCTTTATAATGTGGTATTCTTAATTCACATTACTTAATTTTACATTTCTAAATATTGTCCACATGAAATCCAAAAATTTGGATATACCTGAATGGCAGCCATGAAGTACCCAGCTGCAGCAGCAGACTGGTAGGAGCTGATCACCGGGTTAGGGTTGGTGCTCTCCTTGTTTTGGTTCGGGAGGAACTTGACACGCTGAGCCTTGTGCTGGGGCCACATATAGTGGCTTGGTGGCCACAAAGGACCTTTGTCTTGCTAGCACACATGACCACCCTCCTCAAGAGTCTAACCAGTCTGTGCCCAAGTGGGGACACTTCAGGCTGAGGAGTAAGTTTCACACAGCCCTATGTGCTACATTCACTTACTTACTTACTTAACAGCGACCCCAGCGCAACTGTAGATTCTAGTCACTAGGCACCACTGTAAAGGATATAACGCTGCTTGCTTAGCGAGTACCACTTCCTCCTGATTAGGCTCACACAGAACTCAGGACCTCTGCCTTGCTAGCACACGTGACCGCCCTCCTGAAGCATCTTACCAGTCTGTGCCATGCGAAAAGCTAGCTATTCCGTGGTGCAAGTGGGGCCACTTTAGGCTAAGGAGTAAGAGCTACACTGTGCTACACTAGCAGCATTCTGTTGTTATTTTGTTTTGGCTCTTTCAGAAGTCTCCTTGGACGAAGGCATAGCCTTTAGACTGGACATTCACGTCACAAACCAGCTTGCTGGAGACAATGTCTCCGAAGGCTGATGGTCTTGTCCAGGTTCTTACAAAAGTATTTCCTACCCTGCTCTTTCTCAAGGATGGGTCAAGCTGAGACCACATGATCCGCATAAGAGCCAACTTTGTAGATTTCTTTTGTTATACTGAAATACCAAAACATGCCGAAAAGCTGCGATGTTGTTCAATTTACCCGAGTTGCGCAGGAGTCTAAGGCACTGCATCGCAGTGCTAGAGGTGTCACTACAGACCCGGGTTCGATCCCAGGCTGTGTCACAGCCGGACGCGACTGGGAGACCCATGAGGCGGCGCACAATTGGCCCAGCGTCGTCTGTGTTAGGGGAGGGTTTGGCCGGCCGGGATGTCCTTGTCCCATCGCGCTCTAGGGACTCCTTGAGGCGGGCTGGGCGCATGCATTCTGACTTCGGCCACCAGTTGTAAGATGTTTCTGACACATTGGTGCTTCCGGGTTAAGCGAGCCGTGTGTCAAGAAGCAATGCGGCTTGGCAGGGTCTCCTTTTAAAGGACGCACGGCTCTTGACCTTCGCCTCTCCTGAGTCCGTACGGGAGTTGGGACAAGCGATGGGACAAGACTGTAACTACCAATATGGATATCACGAAATTTGGGAGAAAAAGGGAGAAAAAAAAATCCCAACCTAAGGTTTGCAATGCTTCCACATAGGGAAATGGAGCCTGTGAGAAGAGCCCTGTGGCTTCTGGGTATTCGGCGTGGGAAATGTGTGGACCGGGTGTCCAAGTAGGCTACACATAGTTGTGTGTGAAAAACATTTAATCACAAGTATGACTTATTTAGTATGGTCCGTTTGTAACGCCACTCTCTACTTGTAGCTGTATAGGCCGTTTGTTTGTGTTGTTGTTCTTGGCTAGCTTAATGTTCTGGTCGGTCGCTAGCTAGCACTCACGTAGCTAGCTAGCACCGTCACGAGGGGAAGCCCTACAATATTCCGCTTTTCTAAGTAGACAGAAGGCTCAGGAGAAGGCAGTGTTGAAAAGTCATCTTTAGACATGTACTTTTCTTACATGTAGTTTTGTAATTGACTAAAACAAGCAGACAACAAGAAAATAGCACTTGAAAAAGTTTCGGCTGTGAGCCAATGGGGTAACCTAGGTAACCACAGGTTGTTTTCCCCACAGGCGGCCGTGACATTCTAATAACGACTGGGACTATCAAATATAATCTATCCAAAACTTTCTTTATTGTGTCATAGTCAGTTAGAGTTCATGATTTACATAGTAAATGTAAATAAACTAATGAATAAAATGTGAAAACTGTTAAAAAAACAAACAAACAAACAAAAAAACACAGTAGGCCTAAGCGTACACATAATTAGAAAATGACCTGTCAAAAACAACCAGCAGGACTTTCCAGTAGGGGAGAGTGGGGTAAGTTGAGCCATTTTTTTCTATTCATCATCACTCCGTCAAGGGAAATATAGTTTTCTTTCTAATAAAAATATCTACATATATTTCAGGATGTTGTGTATCCCTGGAAATGATCAGAATGAATGTAAACATTACAGTTTTGAGAAGAAGAAAAAAAAAGAAAGTGGTCTCTTGGCACAACTTGATGTGCTGCGGGACAGGGCAAGTTAAGCTGCCTACAAATGGTGTGTACTGAATGAAATATGAGACCGACCGCCTTGATTCAGTCTCATGTAGCAAAATTTGAAATGGTGTTTTTTACATTGGATAAAAGCAGAGACACAGAGTTACAAAATGGTATATCATACACTGCATTTGAGGAACTATGGGAAAGTAATTCTGCTTTAAAAGTTGATAAACGTGTAACCTCACTTTTGAGAAAATGGCCTTTGAATGTTTTGGTACCAACTGGAGAGCTCTTCTTTGTCTACACCCATTCACCATCGTTCACACCCTCTTAATCTTTAGCATGACCCATCTCTTTAAGGGTTGATCTGAGTGTTCTGTACTAACAACAGCAGTCATGCACCCAAGCTAACTGGCTAACTTGCTTGCTTCTTCCGGACAAAAAAATGAGAGAACAGCTTCCTGAACATTACTCGCCCTAGCAGAGCTGGTTAGGCTAAGAAAAGCTGCGTTAGACAGGATTACCTTCACATACTAACCAGCTCAAATAGACAGAAGTGTGCTATATGACCCACTCATTATCTCAGCCAATCATGGCTAGCGGGAAGGTTGCTGACTTTTTCTGTGGCTAAACCAACTAGGCTCGTAATATACATTTCTTTATTCAGATTGCATACACGTTTGTTATTAAGGCACATGAAAGTTCACAAAAAAGGATTACATTCAAATGGCTCTCCTGTGAAGTAATGACCCGCAACATACGCCCAGTTTCCTGATTCTGGTCACATATTACAATGACCTTTTTAAAACCATGTCTCTTTATTTCCCAAACACAATTCAACACAATTACGATAGCTTTTTTGTCAAAAAATAAAAAATGGGACCATACCACTTTCCATATGGTTTCTTCCTTCACAGACTCCAAGAAATGATGAATCTTCTTAAATATTTGGCCAAATTATTAATTTTGTGTATGGTTTCCTAGAATCAAGGGTGGCTCAACTTACCCCACTCTTCCCTATAGCTTTCCATTTCAGTTAAATACATTTCTTTCATTTTAAAATTTGTTTATGATTACATAGTTTATTATGATATTTGGTTACAGTTCAACAGAATAAAATACATACAGTGGAATCAGTTTCTACATGTGTTTTGGCAGGCATGTTTTGGCAGGCATGTTTTGGCATGTATTTCATAAACATATATCAAATGATACATTGTTTTAAATCAAGAAATGTTCAACTTTGTCAGCGATGTCTTTAGTAGTAGTAGTTTTATTACATTTACATGTAGGCCGTGGTACATGGCCGCTGAAATATGTACACAGCACATTAAATGTATTGAACAAGGAAACAAAAACAGTAAGTCAGGATGGAAGCTGAAGCAGTTTGTCTTGGTAGTATCAAACAATGGCGTGAGTGGTGGGAGGCCGTCCCCGACGTCCGCAGCGTAGCCGCTTGACTTTTGTGGCCGTCCTTCCATACAAACAAGTAGCACCCGCTTGGGTGATGCCCCGGCAGCTCATCACTACTCATCGGTAGTCCAGAGTGGGCTATTACAATCCTCAAGCCTCTGCCGTCACCGCAAGCCATCTCCACTTGCCTCTGCTTCGTTGTTTACATTGCCATAGTACATGCATTTAACCCTGTTCCTATCTCTCCGTTTGATCCAGGTCCACACTTTGCAGCAGTCAACCATAACAATGAGATAATTGTTACGGACTTCCATAATCATTCTGTGAAGGTAAGACCTTCTCAACAATTACTAAATTATTTGTGAAAAAAAATAGATCTTATTATCCCGTAAAAAGGATGTGCACCTTTCTGAAAAAAGGGATAAAATAATAAATAATTTATTCAGCTTCTATAGCGCTTTTCATGCCAAAAATGATCTTAAAGCACTTGAAAAAAGCTGTAAAATAGTGTGTATACTTATTACTACGAGATTATTAACGGAGCACCAGTCCAGTATTGGACAAAACATTTTATTCTAAGAAAGGAAAAATCGATCGGAAGACCTCGAGATCCTGAACATTAAATGATGTTATACTCAGTCTGTGATCAAAGTCTGCTGTGGCTTCTTGATGGTTCAGGCCGCATTGAGGATAACAAAGGAAGAAAATGGCTGGGTTCCTCCATCAGGTTGCTCCTTTGGTCCTGAGTTGGTGTCCTTATTCTTGTTGCTCTTCTCTTTTGGCTCCTTGATTGAGTTGCAGAGGCTGTGCTCAATTTGTCTTATCCTTCTTTCCTTGAAGACGGTTAGCTTAAGTGTACCGTTCTGCCTACACTAGCTCTTTTATAATTCGTATGTTTTCTTCCGAGCCTGTTTAATGCGTGGGCACTTCCTTCCTAATGTATTTACTGGATTATAGGTATTTTCCCTAAGTTATCAGTTACCAGTTCTGGCCATTAAAGGCAAAGGTCCAGGCCTTATGGTCGGCCTGCTGGAGGTCCAGAGTAAAGAGAGTAAGAGATAGGGGAGCAGAACTGTTGTGGTCCTGCTAGGTCACATGGTATCACCCCTAGGTGTCGAGCCATTTGTACGACCCATTGTCTTGGAGATAAAGTTTTTTTTGGGGGGGGAGAAACCAACTTTTGATTTTAGGTCAATTCAACATTGTGTTCAGCATATGACATTCAAACGACACATCGCTACAAAGAATAAAATAAAACCGCTATAGGATATAGTAGATCAGAAATATGATTTTCAAACAGTGTTGAAAGTTTTGAGTGTTTCAAGCCTCCAACAGATGGAGCAACAGTCAAGAAGGAATCGCATGGCTTGAGCAGAGAAAAGGAGGTCAATGAGGGGGAGATCCTCCGGAGACTGGCAGGCAGACCGCACAGTTCACTCTCCATTGAAGGCATCTCACTGGCGCCTTGTCCCCCCCACCCTCCGTCTGACTGCGATTTCTCCGTAGCCGTTGAAACTTTGGTCTTGTAGCGTAGGAAGAGATGACGTTTATTTTTGAGCTCTCCAGTCTCCGTTCACTCAGGATATAGTGACGACAGGC
This sequence comes from Hucho hucho, assembly GCA_003317085.1. Taxonomy (NCBI): domain Eukaryota; kingdom Metazoa; phylum Chordata; class Actinopteri; order Salmoniformes; family Salmonidae; genus Hucho; species Hucho hucho. The sequence continues at coordinate 18,631 of QNTS01006512.1, read as the reverse complement.
CCGCTCATAACTTCGGAGGAAACCTCCCGAGCGATGACGTCGTCACTGCCAGCTCGCCATGAATTAGTCCTCCTCATTGGGTCATGAGACCGTAGAAATAACAATGAAAAGTAAGGAGGTTACTTCAAATCTACACTGACGTTAGCATGGTAGCATCGCTAACTTGTTAGCATGAGACAGCTGATTTGCAATGAATTCATGGGCAGTAAACAAATTAGACCCAATCCAGATTTAATCTATAAACATTTGGCTATTCAATATAAGATTCCAACAAAAAACATGTAGAAATTATTAAATATTTACAGAATGTACAGGAGCTCTCTGCCTCGGCGATCTCACAGCAACATGGCATCCACCGAACCAAATGATGATGATGTGTACCTTTGTCTTTATATAAAAAGGGATTGTGTACCCTTCTGAAAAAAAGATATGTACCTTTCTGCAGGTGTTCAACCCTGAGGGGGAGTTTATTCTGAAGTTTGGTTCCAACGGGGAGGGGAACGGCCAGTTCAATGCCCCGACGGGGGTGGCGGTGGACATCAACGGCAACATCATCGTGGCAGACTGGGGCAATAGCCGAATACAGGTGAGGCCAAAGAGCATGGAAGTGTGACCAAGGTCAGGGAAGTGAGAGACCTTGTTTTGGTATTAACTAAACTGTAAATGAAAACATTTAAAGAATGCTCTTTAAAATAACATTTTATTATCAAATCTTTTTGTTAGATATATTATATTTGCATCTAGAGTAGTCAGTTAGATTAGTGGTATTCCATCCAAATGTATCTCTCTCCCCCTCTCTCTCCCTCC